>PYHW01010255.1:3908570-3929936 GCA_013186435.1 Turdus rufiventris
TTTGTTTGTTCGTTTTATTTAAGGATCAATGGTAAGTATTTATTAGTAGAAAAGAAACCCTGGCGATTTGGTGGTTCCATTCAGCTGAATAGTTGGTCCAAGTGGTTTGGAACCTTGAGATTAAATTTGGCAATTTCCAAAGAACCAGTCCTCCAGGCCATCATCTTTCTGACTGGGAACCTTTTTAGGTTTCTAGCCTAAAATTGTGCATTCTGCAAAATACATCCCTGCTTAGAGGGGATCTACCTCAAGTAATACAGGTGTCATAGGTAAAATGACAAGAACTGTTCTCAGAAAATATGTAGAACTAATCCTGGCCCCATGATTAATGGGAGATTTGTTACTGCTGTCAACATGACAAGGATTTCCCTTGTACTTCCAGAGCTGTGCATAGATTTCTGTGTATACCTTTGAGTTGCACCATGCAATTACTTTGGCTTCCTTTAATTGCTGAGAAAATAGTGGCAGATTTATCACCCTGAGGGAAATGGATTGTCTCATGACCTAATAACTGCAAGCAGCAGAATTTCATCCTTTAGGAAAGGAAATCCATAAAGCCAGGCACAATAAGGAACAAAAGGACATTAATGGTGTTGGGTTAGCATTTCTGCTCTGTATTGGGAAGCATTATAACCAATCGTTGAACCATATTCACATAATAAAGCCCCTGTTTACTCCATACAGCTGCATTTTTCCAGAAAATAAGTTTAGGTGTTAGTTATTTTAGGTCAGTCTAGTCCTGCTACATTATACTTTTTTCAAAACTTCGCTGATCATACAGATTCTGTGAAAAAAATATTAGTCATAAATCATTCTGTGGTCTTACCTGTGTCATAGCACTGTTGAAAGGTGAATAATGGCAATGTACTTCAAACTAGAAAACCACAGTGAAGTTCTGTGTGTTGCATGCTAGTTGGTAGCAAGATATCACACACTTCAAACCAATGGAAATTAATTTTGCACCATCCTGAGGATTCCCTGCATTGCTCCACTCCGTATCCTGGAGCTTTATACAAATACCATATTACCTCTCACATATTTTTGTCCTGTCCTTTTTCATGGCATGGGCACAATGAGGACTTCCATCCTCTCCATACAGTCCAAGGGCTGATTTTTCCACCCAGAAGATGTGAGATGTTTTCCTTGCCCAAATACTGTTTCCACATTTCTTCATTTTCACATATAGCATGCCCTACTCTCCATGCCAGGCAGTCAGTCTTCTAATCTGGCTTTAGCATGTCCCTGGTCAAACTTTCCCCAGTTATCATAACTCTGAACTTTCCTTCCTCCCAGTATATTGTGCTTTGTGTCCTCCACCAGCCTGTTCACAACGTCCAGGGTTCCATTCTTGCTCATTGACTATTATTCTGCACTCCTTTTATTATATACCCTTTTCTCTTATCATGCTTATTTATCTCAGAAATAAATCCCTTGAGATGTTGGACTGTCACTCTACTAATCTTTATTTGAAAGATGGATAGATGCAGAAAATTGTTGGGCTGAACAATAGGATTTGGTCCTATCAACTATTTGTTCGACATGCAGACACCTGCAGAACAGTGCTCAAAACTGACTCTACTGAATAAATTGCAGCATTCCACACAGTCCTTTCTTCTCCCTTTGGGTTTTCTGACTTTGCTCCAGTTTGGTATGTTCTGGACTCTGGTGCAGTTCCAAGAATACAATTTGAATGTCCATTTTTACCTAACAAGGGAGTTATAAAAACCTTCTTACCCTTGGTCAGTATTTGTCATGTAGTTCCACTGAATTAGCTGTCAAAAACATTTTCTATGGTTTAGCAGTATCCATGTGCCTCAGATCACCTAAACATGCATTTTTGAGGTAGGTCTCTGCACTGGAGCTTCTCAGCCACAGTTTTTGCCGTAGTCAGCAGAGACAAATATGTACATGAAGGTAGTATTCATCTGTTGGTTTTGGACACATAGGCTTTGGATTCTTCAGGCTTCGGAAAAATCATGCCAGTTTGTCAATCAAGAATAAAACCACATCCAGACTGCATATTTGTAACAATCTTTGCCTGGTGTTGTTTTTAATCACACCTCTGTATCAGTTCCTATTTGTGTAGTATGGAACTGTGATGGTGTCAGTTTAACTGTATGGGCTGGACACATCCTCTAGCTCTGTTCACACTGCTCGTGGAAACAGTCAGACATGCCTGCCACACAGTGCCCAGGATTCTGAATAAAGAAGCATTTGTTTTTCAGGTTTACGTGTCAAAACAAACCAAGCATCCACATGCAGCTTATGTGCTGTTTTGAGAGCTTTGGGCATTTTGGTGTTTGGCTTTAGACCCTCGGAACCACCTACTTCTGTCCTTTGACTGTGCAGAGAGACTGGGTGCATAAAGTACCTTGTTACAACAGGGCTGTGAAACCAGTATAACTTGTCTTTGAGGGGATGCCACTCAATGTTCAATATTTCAAGTAAGCAGCCTGAGTAGTTACGTAGGAATTCACAGAAAGGTCAATGCACTGCATGAAGAGCAAACACCAAAAATACAAGTTGTCCTCTAAAACTGGAAGATGGTCACTCAACCTTTGCAATTTTATGTAAATTTTATACCAGATGTAGTGCTACATAAATAGGTTGGAAATCTCATGAGACCATAGCAGAAGCTTAAACCATTTGCATTTCCAGACTTCTTCCTTGCATTTGGCCAATTAGTCACTCTCCTCAATCCCTGTAAATATTCATTTCAAGGCTAGAATAGAACAGAGAAAAATACTAGTACAAGTTTATGAGGAAACAGTGCTCATATAATACTACTTAATGCAGACCTTGAACAGACATTTTCCGAGCTAAAATATGTTAATTGTCCATTTTAATGTTTAATGTCTACTTATTTAATTAGTATGTCAATTTTTCCAATATTTCATTTTTTATTATATTATATTATAATATATTATATTGTAGGTTAAGCTGTGAGTATATATTTTTCCATAATGCATTTCAACACTGATTCAGCTGTGTGAAACAGCAACATGCAGCAATCTGGTTTTGTCTATCACCTCTTTTTGAGGTCTATCACCTTTTTGGAACTTTGGCTAGGTATCGCTTTTCAGCTGTGCATTTTCCTGGTTACACTAGGCAGAAGAACTGTTCCTTCTTTAATGAAAACACCTCAGATGTTTCTGATGAGAAAGCAGTTAACTGACAAGCTAATAAGGTTAAAATAATTCAAATTAATTTCTCAATAGAAAAAAAAAAAAAGCTAAGAAAAAAAATCAAGCATCGTTTAGTAGTTCCAGAGAGTATTATCATAACCTGAAAGTTCACTTCTAATATGCAACACATGAAAAGATTTGTGGAGACGTGCGCTTCTACTGAATGTCAGAGAAGTTTCTGTGTTTTTATATTGATGGTCTTTAGCCAAGAGCAGTGTTCCAGGAACTCTAGAATTGCACAGCTCTTATGTTTCATTATATAGAGGGTTTTAGCCTTCCGACCTAGAACATTAATAGCAATTATAATTCATTATTTCAAACATTTCATACCAAATTTCTTGGTCCTTGAACCTATCTTTCTTTCCTTGATACTAACACAAGGAAAAATCTTGTATGATCTGAAAATTGTAGCCAGATCTCAAGCATAGGCAAACCAATGTCTGCTTGGAGCAAGAGAACAACTCTCAGAAAGTCCAGAACTGAAAACAGGAGAACAAAAATCAAGGTACGACATGGCACAACAAGGAAAGAGTTGAAAGAAATAGAAAGGGATGCAGAAATCCTTCTATCTGTGAAGGTTAAAGGTTGACATATCTGTACAGTAGTCTCTGAAAAAGAAGATGTTTAAGGGATTTTCAGGGTTTTGGAATTACTGGATTCTCTGAAATAACAGCCCATATCTTGTTCTAGGTCCACCCCCAAACCCAGTCTTTAAGTACTATCTGACTATCCACTGAAGTTAATTGGAAGATTCCATTTTGCTCTGATGACATCTACAAAAAACCATTCCTATGCTCTCATATTTTTCTCAGTTCCTATTCCTTTATCTATTTGTCTGCTTTAGGTTATGTTTATTTGTTCTTCTGTCTTCCTTTTGCTCTTTAGTTCTGATGGTGGCATTTTATGTTTTTAGAGTGATTGCCCAGAGCAAACATAGAAGCTCTTGTAAAAAAAAAAAATTAAAATATAGACTAAAACTTCAGTCCAATCTGTCATTATTTGATCTATAAAATATGAAACTATTAAATTATACCAAAATAGTAAATTTCTTTTGAAAGGATTGAGGAAAAAAAGATTACTGTTTTTTATGAATTTTTATGAATCAACTGAGCTGTGGTCATTCACCATGGACACACTTTTCGCCCCTTGCAAATGCTAGGAAAGCATGTTAGCTTGGTAGAATTTTAAGCTAGCACATTTTTCTTGGCAGGCTAAGAGCTAGCACATGGACAATTACACTACTCTGCTACCACACAGTAATTCATTCAGCCACAGCTCAACTCTTTCTTCAAGCACTTCAATCTCCTTAAGAAAGTTGACTGAATAATACAAAGCACAAATTACTTGATAAATGCATATATTGTATTTCAAAATTCTGAAGAGTTTTCAAAATATTTGTATGAAAAAGTTGTGTCTGGGATAAAGAACAAGTTTGATGTTCTAGATAGACAAACCTAATTGTAGTGATAAATTTAAATGATGCACATGTAAGTAATTTGGGAGTTCATCTAGTTTTACTTAATCTTTATGACAGAGTTAAGAGGAGGAAATTACATCTGGAAAACATCTACCTCTTAATTCATGTTTTAATTATTTTGATTACACTTAATAAAGGCCTATAGCAGTTTCTAGCTACAGTGTTTCAAACAAAAAAAAATAGACATTCCATGTAGTGCATAAAATGCTGTATGAAAGCATGCTATGTGAAAGCAAAACACAAAAAATTGTATTTTTCTATAGCTGCAATGAGCTGGAATCACAGGGAGCCATGAGGGACAGAAAAGCTGCTTTTAGATTATCAATTCAGTGCAGTCAAATAATTTCGCCTCGTATTCCTAGGGATGTAACAGGATGAAAATATTTGAAGCCTTCTGGGCTATGTTTGATGTTGCAGGAGGCCTAAAGAAATCACCAGGGACCAGCAATTCTGTGCTAAGAACTCATTTAAAATTAGTTTCTTATTCTCTTTCTTCCATTCTGAATCTTTGCAATGCCCTTACTTTTTTTTCTTTTGCCTAAATACATTGGTGAGGCATAGTACAAGTTATATTCATTCATAGAAGTGCGAGATTGTGATGAAAAGACTTGGGGTTGACTCTCATCATGCTGTTAGAGTGACAGAAGAACTTCCTTCCATCTCCTTCTGTCTCACACCTCTGTGAATATTAATATCAGAAAATCCATAAGCATTTTGGAAAATGTTTCCTGCATTACAACTTCCTATTTCTGTAAAAGGAGAACAAGGAGTACCTTCCACACAGAATCATAGAATATTTTGGGTTGAAAGGCACGTTTAAAGGTCATCTAATCCTCTAATCTAAACCTTCCTGTAACAGGCAGGGTCATCTTCAACTAGATCAACCTCTTTCAGTGTTTTATCACCCTCATTCTAAAAAAACCTTCTTCAATCTATCTAATCTCATGGGTTTGTAAGAACTACAGTAGTAATCTTTGTCAGGTGCTTTGGGAACCCTTTATGGGAAGTACAGACTAAGTAAATTCAGCACATGGTCCATTATTATTCCCCTGATATTGTTTGGTAATATCCTGGGTAAAGTACCACTAATTACAGGACTACTTATATGGCTGAATTCCAAAGCACTGTTATAATTTACTACCATGTCTGTATATAATCAAAATTACATCATTTCAAAGAAACAGTTATATTTCCTTCCTGTAACTACATTTATCCAAGGTATTATAACCTAAATAGGACAACAGACTGAGTAATCAGTAGTAATAAGATTTTATTTTAATTTGATAATAGCCAAGAATTAAGTAAAAGAAACAGTCAGGAAAACAAAATAGAAGCAGAAAAGGATATATGCACAGACCCATCCATCAGTTTGAAGCCATGATAAAGTATTGAGGTGGCATTCGTACCCTTAAATCCACCTTTGACTTCAGTGTGGCATCATTGTGCCTGGGATGAAGAATACTTCACTGTTTATTAGTTTAATGCCGCATTCATTTTAAAATGTTGTGTGCAACTCTGTTGAAATTAAGATGTAATAAAATTATCAAAGCATCTCCCACAATAGGAAATATACAGCATTTAGGTTATGAGATAGCTGATGCTGAAGACTTGCAACCAATTGCCTGATGTAGTGAAGGTATCGTGATGTAACACATATTAGTTGAATAAAATTAGTGAGATATGAGTATTGGTCTGTTTCATGACCATATCCAGGCATTGAGTTTTCACCAGCAGTGGAAATATGATTTAGGACGGCTTTGTCATATGGTTAAAAACCCTACAAAGTGCCGTCAATTTCTGTGTTATCTCTACAGCCTGGTTTCAAGTGTCCAGTTAATAAATATTCTCTGGCTTCCATTCTGGTTGAGACCTGCAACTTCCTTGTATCAACCATCTGTGCAAGATTATTTAGATTCTTAGAGCAAATTTGCAGAAAGGCTATGCTAAGTGGGTTGTATAAACACTTACACATCTGTCTTATCCTCTAAAGGATTATCTTGCATCTTATCTCTTTGTCTGCTATTGAAATGTTTCTTAAATAAGCTGAAATTGAAGAGGGAGAGTGAATGAGAAAATCAAATTGAAGTATTTCTGGGGTTGTTTTTAATTTTCTGTTTGTAACATTTGACAGCTGCAAGAAATTGTATGAGAGAAAAAAAATCAAAGGCTTAAGTATCAAAATCTTTGCTTACAAGCTACTCTTATTTAGCAATCATGCTTGCATAATAACACAACTTGGAGCACGATTCATAGGAACAACTGATCAAGTATATAAAACCCCATAGCTTGTACCTAAATATATTTGTTTTTTTTCAGAAATGACTTAGAGTCATTAAGTAAATATTTTGTAGTGTGGTCATAAAAAGGGGAAAACTGCCTGATAGAGAATACTCTACGTGTATGGTAATAGCAGTAATACTTCTGGACTAAGGATAACAGATGTTCAAATGGTATTAAATTCTTATTGATAAACTGCTTAGTAATAAAAAAAAACATAGTTTCATTTCAGCACGTTCATATTTTTTTCTTCTTGGTGTTTATTATTTTTACTTATGAAGAGTGAACTTAAGATCATGAAGCTGAGATTCATTGAAGAAAATGAAATTCACTTTATGGTATACAAAAATTACTCCATGGAGAAAGGATACATGTAATATATCCAACTGTGAAACCAGTGAAATAGAAACTAAACCCATGTAACTTAAATGATTAGCCACAAAGCTTGACATATGAGCTATAAATATTAAATGATAAATTAAATTAAATTAAATTAAATTAAATTACTCATTAAATTTGAGTAAATTTACACAAGAAATAGCTTCATAACATCTAGGATTGCTAGCAGACAATTTTGCAAAGAGAAAGGAGGCTGTATTCATCCCATAGTTTACTCATAGTGAACAATTTTAATCAGTTTTTAAATGGTGGAAGAAATTTCATGAATGATGAGACTTTCCACCAAGGTCTTAGAGAAAAAATGTTTAGTTTTTCAATATACTTGGAATTTTCAGGTTAATCTTTTAATCAGACACATAACACAGGTTTTATGTGTTCTCATGACAGACCAGCAGTACTCATGGTCGCCTTCTCAGCACTTCAATGAAGAAAGATACTCTCCTGCTCCGAGGAATATGAAAGGATTATCTGGTAGTCGCAATCAACCACAGTTATGTTCAGCTCATACTTGTGGCTTAGCATCCCCTGAAGATTGTGAACATACCCACGACCATATCCACCATGGGCAGGAGCCAAGGCCGTCGTATCTTCTCAGCCCCACGGAGAGTTGCCCGCTGGACCACCATCGTTGCTCCCCACGCAGCTCCATCCATTCTGAGTGCATGATGATGCCCATGGTAATGGGCGATCACATGTCAAGTAGCACTTTCCCCAGAATGCACTACAGCTCTCATTACGACTCCAGAGACGACTGCGCCATGTCTCACGGTAACCCTAAGATTAACCGTATTCCTGCAAATCTTTTGGACCAATTTGAGAAACAACTTCCTCTCCACCGGGATGGCTTTCATACTTTACAGTACCAGCGGACCTCAACAGCTGCGGAACAGCGCAGCGAGAGCCCGGGAAGGATACGCCATCTCGTTCATTCCGTCCAGAAACTTTTTACTAAATCTCATTCTCTGGAAGGATCATCCAAGGGCAATGTTAATGGAACAAAGGGAGACAGTCGAGGGGACGATCATCATCATGGGCACCATTCCAAGCATAGCAAAAGGAGTAAAAGTAAGGAGCGAAAACCAGAAAGCAAGCATAAATCTGGAATGAGTAGCTGGTGGAGCTCTGATGATAATTTGGACAGTGATAGCACTTACCGAACCCCTAGTGTGGTAAATAGGCACCATGCAGATCATATATCCCATTGCTACCCTGAGGCACTCCAGGGGCATTTTGGGGATCTTTCATTGAAGACTTCCAAAAGTAACAATGATGTGAAGTGTTCGGCTTGCGAAGGGCTACCAATGACCCCTGATAGTAAATACATGAAAAGGAGTTCTTGGTCCACGCTTACAGTAAGTCAGGCTAAAGAAGCTTATCGCAAATCATCACTGAACTTAGATAAGCCTCTGGTTCATCAGGAAATCAAACCTTCCTTGAGGCCGTGCCATTACCTTCAGGTAAGAGGAAGATTTTCTTGAGATTTTTAATGAAAAGAGCATCACAGTATATGCCATAGTCATCATAAAAAATATACAAAAGTACCTCTCAAAGAATTTCTGTATGGCTCTTCTAATGCAGATATCAGATATTTCATTAAAGTGAGAAATCTCTGGCTTTTGTCTTTGTTTATAGACCCACAGATTAAAAACTATAAAACATATGTGATATAAATTAGTTTCAGGTCAGTAGATATGTTTTCATCTCTGGAATCCACACTGAACACCTTGATGAAATATATATACCACACTAAAAAAAGGAGCAGTTCTCTCAGCAGTCTGGGAGCTAGAAAAAGGGTTTCAAATACATCTATGAATGAGTGGTTTTAAAAACAGGCTGTGGGGAATCTTATTTTTGTGTTCTTTTATTCCTTTTCTCCATGTTTTTGTAAGTAACAGAGGAATGGATTTGTGGTGTACCAAACTGCTTTGTTGTGGTGATGAGCACCCACGTATTTCTTTTTAATTATTAGATCACCTAGGATCATATTGAACTGAGCCTCTTTTGAAGCCATACTATAACAACTTCTGTGTTAAAAGATACATGGGTACCTCAGAGAGAGAGAGCTATTTCAGGCCTGGGCCTCAGACTGGTTTTGATGGTGTTCTGAAGATGTTTTCTCTTGCAGCAACAAAGAAGCTCCCACTTTCTCCTACATTTAACTTTATATACCCTCTGCTTGATGCTGTTTGCCGCCCCAAAGTCATGCTAATGTAACTGTTCATCATGCTGCAAAATTATCTGGATTATAAAGTGACATGGGTTTAAAAAATACTTTCCAAAATATTATTTTTAGACAACTGCATAATTTACCTGGCCTACATCCAGCGCAGTCCCATTACAAGTGACATAAGCACATCAGATTATTCAGAGAACTCTAGTGGGTGCAGAGCAAAAGGAGGGAGTACCTCAGAGGAGAAATTCAGCTAGTTTTGTCACCAGAAAAAATGTAGTATATAAATATTCCTTTGGTAATTTGCACTAAGTATAGCCTACAAAGCCCACATTGTTCTGAGCACGTTCTCTTCTATTTCTTTTTAAGGAACTCCTTTTCTTCAGAACTTCACCAATTCTCACATTAACCTGAGGAAATATCTATTCTCACATTAACCTGAGGAAATATCTAGTTCAGATCTACCTATTTGGAGATTTTCAGTTTCTCTGGGCCCTGCAGAAATGACTGTACTTCTGTGCAGCTCTCCTCTCAGAGCTATAGGTGTCCAATAGCAATGAGTCACACTTGAAGAGCCAGATCTTTTCAAATGCATATGCAGACATCCAGGATCAATCTTCCCTACTGAAACAGGGAAAGTTTCTGATTGCAGAGAAAGAAAAATAAATTGCAGCCCTCAGAGCATTTCCATGCAAATTGATTCCAATCTAGACTGACAGCTGTGGTATTTTATCATATCCAAGTACATTCTCATGTATGTAAAATAGACTGCACTTCCCTGGAAGTTTTTGATCTAACTCGAGGAGCCAGAACTGAAAGTGCGTCATGTGCAGAGACTTCCACTCTGTGTGAAGTGTCTGTGTTCTAAAAACATGCATACAGCTGTGACTTACAGAGAAGTTTAGATAAGACTAGTTTTTTCCTTCCCATTACATACTTCTACCCTGACAATTCCGGTTCCTCTAAACCTCTTTTGGGTTTAGTGCTTTCCTTCTCAATCATGTTTCATTATTTCTTCCTCCCCACTCCCCCACTCCTACATCTCATTTGTCTTTGCAGAAGCCATCAATTTTTACTTTTCATTGGCCTCCTCCTTACTCCCAGTTTGTATCAGCATCATTAAGTGAATGAGAAAGACTGAACTCACAAACTAACCGGGCTATCACTAAGCTTTAGATGAAGTCCAGTGACAAGCCTAGGGGTCAGAAAAGCACACTTCTTTACAATCATTTTTTTATGCTTTTTGTGAATTAGGATTCCTACAGAAAGGAATTTTCATTCTGTAATTATGAAGGTTTATCCAGCTTAAAATCTAGGAAATGTGAATTCAAATTTTTGCTGCACAGAGACTTTGTGATTTTTGTTTTTAAGACCCCTTAAAAATGGAATATTACCCATTTCCTATTCACAGTGATGCTATAATGGAAATGTGTTAAGACTGAAGTGCTCAGTTACTACTACAAGGAATCTAGAGTTTTGTCCAAAGCATTAATACAAGGAATTCTGTAACGGAAATATTCTCATTATAAAATACTAAAATAAAGCATATGTTTCATCATTTCAGAATGTGCCATTCAGAGCACAGATATCCATCAGACTGAGTGGCTGGCTTATTCCCTAGCCCAAGGTCAGCAAACAAATTGAGGGCATTCCATTCTGTCAATGTCATAACTAAATTCTTGGTTTTGAAACTTCTACTTTGAGGGATGTCGGGCTGTCACAATGTAGCCATTAAGATCAGAAATATGTCCCATTATTAGCTCTGCCAGGAACTTTCTCTCTGACCCAGGAAATGTAATTTGTTAATTGCTGCACCCCTCAACTGCTCTATCTGCAAAACTGAGGAGGGACATTTAACTTTTCTTATGGCAGTGCAAGCAGCATCACTGAATAATGATTGGATAAAAATAATCTTTTTTTTCAGTATCTGCATGAAGTATTTCTACTTCTGTTTTCCACTGTGTCTTTTGATATGCAAAATCTCAAACTGAAAGACCATGGCAATCTTAGTCTTATGCTAGAGACTTCGTTTTCTGTCATATATTTCTGGGCTTCCACTTTGTCTTCCACCATAATTACGGAACTTCTTTTCCTTCAAACTGAAACTCTGAAGAGTGAATATAGGAATTTTCTGTCTAGGAAGGAAGCTGCTAGCAAAGTAACAAATTACTGGAAACAGGAGATGAGAAAAGGGATTTTGAAAGTGTCTGCTCATTATATGCTTCAGTCATGTCCTAGAGTTGAAAGGAAATATTTCTTTAACTTAGTAAATCTCGAAGCCTAATGTCTGGCTCCTCTTTTAGGTTTTCACATTCTTTTTTCCACACAGTCCTGGAAGCTAAGGCACCTCCTTGGACTGAGAGTGTGTGCTGTAAGTCAGAGGTGATTCAGTCAACATGCCTTTTTCAAGTATGGATGGTCATCTAGTCCTTAAGTGGATGGTTTGGCAGAACTAAATTAGTTGAAATAAAGCTGTATAAAGTAGTGATTATTTTTCTTGTTAAAAGCCCAGATCAGATTTGCATCACTCCTTCCATAGTGGAGGTAATGGGAACATACAGGGACAAGGGAGAGGGGAATAGTGAGAAGCTCATTTGGGAGGGCAGTAATGTCAATCAGTTGATCAACTACCATGTCAAGAGCAGAGGGCAACCATTTCTATCTGTACATTAGCAGCTTCTATCAGTCTTGTGAATGATTACCTGCAGTTATTATGTATGTGCCTTTAATTTCTATTTTGAATGTAGACAAATTGAGCATTTCAGTGCATTTCTGGGCACCAAACACTTTGCCACCTCACTCAGCAGGCAAAACAGCCCAAGCAGAATACACACGGAATAATGCACACTTTTCTATAGTTTCAGCCATAGTGGCTGCTACTGTTTTCCGAGTCATTTTAATTTTAACATAAAATATGCTAAGAAAAAGATAAATGAGCTGTGAGATCTCCTCTGCTTTCATCAGCTGTTTTGGCTAATTAGGTTTCACACATGTACAGTGCAATGACTTTGATTAATTCCACTGATATGAATGGAAGCATAGGAGCAAAGATTTTTAACAGGAAAAAAAAAAAGGACATGAACTAGATAACTGTGCTGAAAGGATGTGCACAAAAGAGTCACTTACAGTATCCAGAACTGAAATAACTTTGAATGCTAGTTAAAGAAAAATAATTCCTACAATAGAGCCGAAAGATAGGCAAGGGCAGTCATCACACTCACCATGACTGTAGTTCTGGAGCACAGTGTGATGTGTCACTGATTAATATTCCTTCCTCACCCATTCAACAGCTTCCAAAGCAGCAAGCAGTTGGGGTAAACATGCCACAAGGTACAGTGAATGAGTCAGCACTAAAAAAGGAAATAGCATGTTGTTCTAAAAATGGCTTCAACCCACTCCTGTCTTCCTAGTGCATTTAAGTACGAGCGTCATCGGTTACAGCAGAGGCACTGCTAGGCATGTGGATAATAATGTCAGCTGGGTACTCTACAGAATGAAAGAAAAGCACAGAGTTGGTCTTCTTAAAAAAGAAAAAAGAAAAAAGCAGTTTTGAGAAGGCTCTTTGCTGATTTAAGTTAAGGTTACATGGAGAAAATTGTTGAGGACAAGCTAATGGATAAATAGGCCTTAAGCCCTCAGTTAGCTTTTCCCAGGAACTCTGCTGAGTGTGACAGAACAGATTCCCACAAATGAAACCACTACCCTTGTGAGGCACACGACTGCTTTACACTCTCCTTCTGGTTTGCAAGGATAGATGGATTTGAACTCAATGCACTCTACTCAGCACTTCATCTTTGTGCAACTAGATTGTATCTGTTTGCTGGACATAAAACCCATACATGAGCTATAGAAACTACATCCAATACTCTAGCAGTAAGTACATACTGTGGAGATAGCCAGAGCTAGCAGAGATTTGATACTCACATCCAAATCACTATCACCCACGCTACCTTCACAATGATTTATGACCGGCCACCACTCAAGAATTAACTGGGTTGTTTCCACAGCAGGAAAAGCTAGTACAGACAGTAGGGTAGCAGGGCAGTCTGCATCCTAAATTAGCAGGGATGAATACTGTATCATTTGGTTTTCTACAGCCCATTACAGTCCCACAAGGATGTCTCAGTCACCCCTAATGCCTTCCCAGTCAGCAGTGGAAATGTGCAAGACAGAGGTAGTGCCCAGACAAAAAAGGAAAATGAAGGGATAGTTTTTGACTTATGGTCCATTCACAGTGTTAATGTCAGCCTGCAACATCTCATGGAGCATTAAACAGAAAGGAGTCATAAAGCTTACACTTCCCTGTACTTACAGGGTTTGAGTAGCACAAATCCCAGAAACTTATTTACCCCTCCCAAGGGGAAAAAATATAGAAAAAGGAAAATTAAATAAATATATTCTATCAATGAATTGTAAAGCAAAACACTGACCAAATAGCTGTCTTAAATCACTGGTATCTTGAATTACTCTGTCAATCAGGGGTACAGTGCACTGCTTCCATGCCTATGTACTAGGATCCTCATATTTGATAAAATGAATTACTGAAACTTTTTTCCAAACAAGAGGAGAAAGATTTCAGAGTTAGTATTTTCTTAAAGCTGCCAGAACATGTCCCTATTACTGTGAAAATGTCAAAGCTGTGAGTAGAAAAGGGAGGCCATGATCCCACTGCCCTTTAATCAGGGGGAGTTGTCCTCCTCTATGATGTTAGAAGTGTGTTGCCAAATTGTTTTTCAATGTACACTTCACTGAAGCTGAAGGGTGACCTTTGCAGTTGTTACTCAAAGGTGTCAGTGGTTCTGAAGAAGTTTTCATACAGGAGTACCTTACTATTACATGCACTGAGGCCATCTGTTGAAGGAGACTGCCAGGAGCTCACACTTGGGGCTGTAATGACTGCACACTCTCCTGGCCACAGGCTTGCTGCCTGAGGCACCCCCAGCTCTCCTCTTGAGCAGTCCATGCCATTTTTCCTGCAAGGGGGTGACTGTAAAAATGGTGAAGAATTCATGAATGTTGCTTTGTTTTTGTTTTTGGTTTTTCTGGGTTTGGCCATCTTACAGTGCTGTGCTTAAAGCTTGTTTTTTGAAGTGGAATTGCAAATGTATTTAAATATCTCATTGTTCATATGGACAGGTTTCCTGGTACTTTGGTAGGGAAACACTTTTTGAAAAGTATGCAGATAGTTAATCATTGCGTAGTAGACAGGGAAAAACATACTTATTTTCCCCTGGAAGCTAGATAATTGCAGTCATCTGGACTTAACTGTTCAAAACATTATGTCAATCATTTGTTAAAATCAGAAAAAAATTGATGAGAGGCAAATTTAGCTATTAAACAGCTTTTAAAATATTTGTGTTTTAAAGACGTACTGTTTTTTCAGTAGTAGACCTGTAACAATTGAAAGGAAAAAAGTTATATTGTTTCCTGTTTCAATTAAATTAGATACTGTTTACCACAGGCCACTTTCTGAGTCAGCCCCGCATATGCTGCCTTTTAAGTTCATCCCTCCATAGCCTTATAATAGCTCTGCAAAACTGGAGACCTTGCTCCTTAGTCTCTGTGGTTTCAGAGGTGCTGTGCACTATAAGTTTGTTGGGAGCACCTCTCCTTTTCTTCTTTTTATGGACATTTTTTTTTTCTCTTATTTTATACTTCTGTAACCTTGAATGGTCTGTGGGGTCTTGCCTGACTCAGAAAAACTAGTGGTCAGCTTCAGTTGCAGATGTTGTTATCCCCTGGGTCTCATCTGCTGCCCAGCTGGCAAGTCTATTCTGGGCTCCTTTTCACCTGTAGTAAGAGACAGCTGCAATCCTGTTTTGGTCTTTAGCCTTTTGATGCTTGTTTTTTTCAGAATTCGCATTTAATTCAATTTATAGAAAAAGATTTTAAGAAAAATGTAACTATGAGCTGGCCCAAAAAAGGCAAAGACATATAAAAAAGCTCTGGGTGCAAACTCTGTTTCTTGGCAGCTTGTTGTGGCCTGCATGCAAAGTTCCAAGTTTTGGTCTTTGATGTTTCTGTGAATTTCCACTAGGAAAATAATTACTACCTTATGCTGCATCCATTCTATCAAATTACAGAGTGTCAGGATGGTTTCCTTGGCATTGTATTCTTATCCTCAATACTGTTATGTGGCTCAGCAGGTCTCAGGCATTTTTCATCCAAGCTAGCCAATTTTTTCCTAAACTTCCTCCTGGGCACTCTTGGCTCAGCACTTAGCACAGGCCAGGGTGCGCTCCTGGTACCACACTTTTTCAGAGGTAAGGATTGGAGCAACTCGCCTGCTCAGCTGAACATTTACCTTTGCCATCCTTATTACTGATGTTTGGGAAATTTTTCAGGTACCACTTTAGGTCATTTGACCATTACTAGTGTTGCTTGAAAAGCTGAATATTGCTTAAGGAAAACCTGCCCCACTGAAGTTAATGGTAATACATTTTTAAAGTGGCTTGAGCTGACCACAAAACAGAGTCCTCAATTGCACACAAAAGGAAATATGCAACCAACTGAAACACAGGTTTCTTGGTTGAAACTCTGCTAGTTTTGTGTCTTAGACTGAGAGACTACAAACAGGTTCTTACACAAGTACAGTCCAAGCCCTCCTTCAGTCCAAGTTCACCTTTTATCAAAGCTCTGGCACAACATCTCAGTGAACTTAGCAGGCTAAAATCACCCACAGTGTGGACAAACCCATGACTTTCTGATTGCGCCTTGCACCATGTCAAAACAGCACAGAGTCCTGAGGGTCCCAGAGAGACCCAAAACAGCAAAGGATTTGCAGGTGGCTGAACTGCAAGGATCTGTGCAATCAATATGAGCACAGATGGTAATGGGATGGGAATTTGGCCCACTTTCATCCAGATAATATAAACAAAACCACAAAGTCCTCACAACACCAATTACAGTATTTACCATCCTCGAATTATAATTCACATTGTTGCTGGAGAACCAGTTGGGAAACATAGTGCTGATTCTTTTCTTTTCTGTTGTTGTTTTTTTGTTTTTAGTTCATCACTTGTGAGATATGAGTTATAAAACACTATTTAAGTGAAAAGAGCACAGTTCCTTAGAAAACACAGAAGCAGTTTTAGTACACTGGACAGAAATCTTTCTATCAAAGTTTGCTTAGTACAGTTTGCTTGGAACTCCACACGAGAATAAAATAAGACAATAAAGGCAATATAGAATGCTGACAAGGAATTTTTCTATCTCCCAGCTGGAACAGTATGTTTGTGTTCCATAATCTGCATGGGTGTCCAGATTATTACCAAATCCCAAATTCCTGAAGTCAAGTGGTTTTCAACCCAAAGCATATATAGTTTGGGATCTACATTATTTCCTTCCTCTTTCTGTAGTACTATGGCTGTTCAGAGCAAAGCCTGGAGAGAATGGCTGGCAAGGTAAAGATGGTTTGTTTTCTCAAATTAGCTCCTGCCTTGATGGACAGTGAATGCTTCAGGAATGCTGCAAGAACTCTCTGTGCTTCTGAGCTGTCAAGTTCAAGGAGTAGAGGGTGGCATGTGAAAATTAAAGCTAATTATGAAGAATGATATTGTTAGTTGTGAGGAGGAGTCCCTGGCATGTTTTGTAGAGATTTTTCAATTACTTCATTGCATAATTCCTGTTCTTTCCACAATGAATCAGCACATTAAAAAAAAAAAGCCACACAGAAGAAACTAGTCTAAAATGTGCACTGAGAATTGTGGTGAGTTGTAGACACAAGATTAGCTACTGAGGAAATAAACTTCTCTTTTCAGATACTGCACTCTTCCCTCCTTGCAGAAATCCAAAGCAACGTGGCCTAGAGTCCACAGCCAGTAAACAGGGAAATGTGTTAGCGCCATTAACTTCAGAAAAATATTCTTGTAATTGATTGGTGCTCCTTCTGAGTGAAATTTTTGAAAACACGAGAGGTCCTGCTCCCATCTCCCACTGTAGTATCACGGAAACTTTCTACCATTGCAAAAAATCATCTCTGTCTGCTCTCCAAGATTGTAATTAACTTTCATCTACTTGCAGCTGTGCACAAAGGCTGCTTTTTCTGAGGCTCTCGAAGACCCGATCTAAGAGAAAACCTCTTGCATTTCAGATCGTACCATCTTCTTGACCAGGCTGAGAAAGCATAAAATTGCAAAATTAGGTGTCTCCAACAGAGTGTTTCATATCTTATCCTTCTTCACATCATATATAGTCTAATTCCGTGTGCAGACAGCTTCTGCTTCTAGCAAAATGTGAAATTTGTATTACTAAAATAAGATTTAGGTAAAAATCAATATTCCAGTTAATTTTATATCTGCATTCTAATTAAATTTCACAGAACTCCTGTGAGATAGGTAATCCTCACTTTAACCTTTGGGAATGAGAAATATGAAGTGATAATCAAATCCCTCAGATGAAGCCCTTTATTTTGAAGAGTTTCATTTTAGATAGTAAAGTAATCAGCAGTTTTAAGAAGATCAGCAGTTTATTTGTGGAACATCTTGAAAATACTGAGAACTGTAAGCAAATGCATGGATGGAACAACAGGAGCAGGTTTGTTTTGAAATGTCAAAGTCTGTTGCCATTTTGACTATTTTAGCTAAACCCTAAACTTAAGAGAAACTAAAAAAAAAAATCAAAGTAACAGTGGTCATAGTCCAGAAGAATTAATATTTTGTTGTTTCTTCCAGTTTTGTCATCAGTATTCCTTAGATACAAGATTAGATATTCACACTCCTAGAATTAGTTTTAGGGGGCCTAGGTTACCTATCTCATGGACTATAAGGAAAAGCCTTTTCCCCCTAAGAGTAGTCAAACATTGGAACGGGTTGTCTAGAGAGGTTGGTGGCGTCTTCATCTTTGGAAATATTCAAAACCCAGTTGGACACTGTTATCACTGAATATCCTGAGTTGGAAGGGACCCACAGAAATCACTGGAGTCCAGTTCCTGTCCCTGCACAGCACCATCCCAAGAGTCACCCCATGTGCCTGGGAGCACTGTCCAAATGCTCCTGGAGCTCTGTCAGGCTTGGGGCTGTGACCACTGCCCTGGGGAGCTGTTCCAGTGCCCAAACACCCTCTGGATGAAAAACCTTTTCCTGATATCCAACCTAAACCTTCCATGACACAACTTCAGGCCATTCCCTCAGGTCCTGCCACTGTCAGCACAGAGCAGAGATCAGAGCCTGCCCCTCCTCTTCCCCTCACAAGAAGCTGTAACTGCAGTGAGGTCTCCCCTCAGTCTCCTCCAGGCTGAACAGACCCAGTGCCCTCAGCTGCTCCTCACATGGGTTCCACTCAAAGACTTCACTTTATTGTAGCAGTCTTGGGCAACCTGCTGTACCTGCCCCTGCTTTGGGCAGAAAGCTGGACTAGAGACCGCCAGAATCCCTTCCAATCTCAGCAATTCCATTATTTCTAGTTTGTCCTGGAGTTTTGTTAAACCCCTCCCTGTTTTCCCTGACAACATGCTGTTGTTTTTTTTTCTGAGAATCAGGGGAGAGACTTAGTGCTGAAGTCCAGTTAGGGGTCCAAAATCTTTTTTTGTTAGATTTGGTTTGAGCACAATCAGTGCACTCAACAGGAAGGATAGAAACACAGAATCATTTAGACTGGAAATTTTCTTTATGATCATTGAGTCCAGCTGTTAACTCAGCACTGCAAAGTCCATCACTAAACCATGTCACATCTACATGTCTTTTAAATACCTCCAGGGATGATGATTCAGCTGCTTACCTGGGCAGCAGGTTCATTTTAATCAAATTTAAACACAGTGTAAAACATATAAAACAATAAAAGAAGGAAAATAACAACTCTACTCGCACAAATATATACTGTTTCCATAAAAGGGAGATGGAAATAAGGTTTAAAATAACGTTCAGAAATCATAAATTTCGTGGCCATTAACTGGTCATGTGACACTCTAGGCATTTAGCCAAAAAATTAGTATTAATGGGTATTTTAAGACATGAACTTCTAAGAAAGAACAAGGATAGTGACATTTTATCTAAAGCAAGGAAATTTGCTTTTATAGTAACAAAGTTTCTGGAATACCCACTGCGAAGATGACAGTTTGGTTTCTTCTTTAGCCAATAGGAGGTCAAACACCATCTTCTCATTCCCTGAATTGCATTCTGAGCAGCGGGATGTATATCAGTTTGGAGCAAAGGTAGTTCTTTGTTATGAGGCTCCACAAGTGCAAACACTCTTTATATGAAATTTATGTGAATTCATGCTTGACCTAGAGGCTGTAACTAAGCTCCCTCTTTTCTGGTAAATGCCTGTTCACGAAGCTGCATCACACCCTTTTATGTAAATGGAGCCCCTCTCTCCTAACCAGCCCTCCCCGGGCAGTCTGTGAGTCCTTTAGGAAAAGGCTGGGGTGACAAAAAGAGGAGAGCATAACAGTTTAGGTGTAAGCCCTAGGTCTTCTTCTTCCTGAGCTCTCCAAACATTATTGATTAGAAGGTGGCCAAGAAAGTCTTCCACTTCCACAGCTGTTTCATCATAGAAGGAAAGAATAAGGCTACTGTTCTTTAAAAAAACCAACAAAAAAACCCCAACCAACCAATAAAAAAACAAGAAATGCAAATACCCAAACTTTTTTCTTCAAAAGGAATTTAGGATCTGACAGGGAAATAACTACTGCCTGTAATCAGATACAGTCAGTCCAAGCAAGGAGAACTATTTAAGACTTTTCTTCACAGTTTACCTTTTGATGGCTAACTAGATGGACTTTTTGTATGCTTCTTTGAAGGAACTAACTCTACTAAATACCTTTATGGGGAATTTAGGATCCTAAGGTTTTGGAATTCACTTTCAGTTCAGCTTCATAACATGTAGTGAGTATTAGGTACCAAGTGCTTTATTAAAATTGACCCTAGGTGATTAATGCAAGATAACAAAATGAATCAGTAGATGGACAATTGAAAGATATCAAATTTTATGAACCTGGGGCTCCTTAAAACAACAGTGAGTGATACTTTTGAAGGAGACTCATTATTCTCTGTAACAGCTGTAACCAGATCAGCAGCCAGACGCTGTCAGCCAGCCTTTCTTACAAAAGGAAATTCATATGGTAATATGCAGTCTAACTCCTCTGTGGATAGAAACTACTTATACAAGGATTCATGTTAATATCTTGAACAGAAGGAAGGCCTTTTTAGACATTATAAACATCAGCACTCATCACTGTATGTAAGTAGATAATTAGGGTAATTATTCCAAATTAGCAGCTGCAAGCCCTGCAGATGGGAATTTCAGGGGCTGGTAACTATTGTAAGACAGAATTTCTGCAAATTGCAAAGCCCTTTCCATATTTTGGAAGATGTATATTTAATGACCCTCATACATGACGTTAAATATTTTTGTTAATATCTCAAAATAAAAATCATCCCTGCACTCATACAATGCTTTTACTTTTCTTTAAAGCTATGTTGGGGTCTGACATGGCCTAGATTTGGAAAGATTTTTCCAAGTATTTAACCTATCAATTCAGCTAAATGAAGAACTAGGCGGAACTGGGACTCAAATTTTGCTTCTACTGTCAGTCCATGAGGAAAAACAGTGTCAAGGGCCCTTTTATTTAAATTTTATATTTATTTTGAAGATGGCAAAAAGACTCCAGCTGTTTTCCATAGCTCTGGGTGAAACCTAAGAGAACACATGAACAAACTTCCTCACCAGGTTCCAGAAGCATTTTCACCGTGTTCATTGCATTGTGAAAAAAAATCCAACAAAACCCAGATATTTCAATTGTTAATAATGTTATAACAACCATAAATGTGATCTCCAATGAGTTGGTCTGATTAGAAAGGGATTCTCGTTGCCTTGTGTGTACCATGAGCACATGGCATGCACAAATGGAGCAGGACTTC
>PYHW01010255.1:3929986-3961487 GCA_013186435.1 Turdus rufiventris
TGTAAGATTTGTCTTTATCACAGTGAAGAAGCTTAATTTTTAGATACTTTAATGTACAAAATCAGTCATTCCTATCTTTTAAAATAAGATTACAACTTCAATCAACAAATAAGCCTGTGTTGTACTCATTTAAATCCAGTCCTTATCTAGTTATTTGAACATGGAATTTCTGAAAAAATAAAGTTGAGAAAGCAATAATTTTCTGCATTTGAGCAAGTAAAAGGTTACTGATCAATGTATTTTTAAACTTTCTATTTCATTATCTTTGAACTAAAATGAAGGAAAGAAGTTTCTAGCCAAAATAATTATTCTATTAAAAAGCTATGAAGGTTTTTGGGCTTTTTTAGAAAATAATATTAATACATGATAATTCAGTTTTAGTACTGAAACTTGAACAACATATCTTGTAGTGGGCCTATGTAGATGCCAGTAACTGCTTTTTCCGCATTTAGATTTTGGCTTTAGCCATGCTGACATATATTTAATAAAGAATATTTTAAAATAAGAGTATGCTTATATGATGTCAAGTAATAAAATAGCTCTCTGATTCAGGTTTTTACATCTGCTAATGTTGCCAGCTGTAGATTTTAAAATGCTGAATTTTATATATATATATTTAACATTCTAAATACTAAATGACTATTATGACTACATGATCTTTTAGGTCTCAGAGTCATAAAAAGCACTCCTGCAACATTAATCTTATATGTATTAAGGCTGAGAAAAGAAAATGATGTATCATGCTTACAGGCTTCAAGTTTGGGAAGATTTTCAATGCTTCCTTTCCAATCACCATCCAAAGCTGAACAATGTGAAAAGTTTGTTTCTTTGCAATGATCTAACCCATATTTCACTTAGATTCATGTTCTATCCTATTACTTTGTATAAGAACATGACTCTTTTTCTCTGGTAGTTATCTCTAACATTTTTCTTGTATGTGCAATCTATTTCATCTCTACTTATCTGACTTCATCTTCAGTCTTCTTTTTTTTTTTTTTTTTCTTGCTGTCTTAAGCTTGGGCTTTTTAATTTAATATCTCTATTTTTACTTGTTCACACCCTTTTAAAACTTCATTTCTCCCTTAATCCCTTTTTAGGACTCAAAGCCCCAGGTCTGTTCCCCTGGTGTGAGTGGCTAATTCATCTTCAAAGGGCTGTAAAGATGGCAAGCACATCAAGTTAATTATTTAAACCAAATCTCCAAACTGCTGAAACCAATGGGAGCATTTGCTTCAGCTCCACAGTGAACTCTGTCTATAGAAGCTTTCAAATATGTTTGACTTGAAAATCTTTATTAGACATATTGCCTTGCAGAAACTACTAAATATATGTTTAACTGAGATTTCAGACCTATAGTATATTGGTAAATAAAGGCATTAAACTGCTTAATTTAGATGGAATCATAATGTTGTTAAAGGATTTGATGCTGTCAAGGGCATCAGCCTTGGTCCACTGATGAACCCTGTCACATCCTACTTTTTAACCATGAGTCCATATAATGCATTTCAGAGTTGTCTATATCCTTTAAACTAAGTAATGAATAAGTGTATTTCTGGATTAGAGCCAGAGGACTCAGCACCTTGAAAGATTAAATTAAAAAAAAAAACAAGCATTACTGGCAGAGACAGGCTGGCTGTGTTTAATCATAAGCTTTAAAACAAGGCTGATTTCACTTTGGATTGAAGAATCCACTCTGCTCAATTGTTTGCTAATTTGTGGTGCAGGGAGATTTCCACCCACCAGCCATGGATTATCTGACTACCAATTTTACTATTTGGAAATCACTTGAACTGCATAAAAGCAACTGCAATCCTGCAACCATGCATATTAAACTGGTTGCATTTCTGATATATTACAGTCTCCATCAACTATTTTGCAGTTTCTAAATAAAAAAAATTCAAATTACAACTTTTTCTTTTTTTCCACAGAAGTTTGCCCTAAATCATAATCCTATCTATTTATGTCAAGATCATAAATACACCATTTACCTCCCTGAAAGACCCTTATAAGGACTCTTGGTAATAAACCCCAATGTGCTCAGCTTTCAATGAGGTTCAGGTCTAAGATACCTGATACTCTTTTCAGATGAAAATTTATATGCAAACTTAAAGCTGCTTCCTGCAGTTTGGAGCATGTCTACAAATAGATAATACAGCTCAGCTCACAATTCATGACTTGATTGTTCCTTGGGTTCTAACATTTATAAACTGAAAATTTCCAACTCTGAAGTTGAAGCTAAATGGCAAAACTATTTAGGACTCTTAGAAATCTCTTTATAAGCAATCTCTTTATGAAGAATAAAAAATTCATGACTTGTCTCTGTAAAATGAAAAATGGAAGGAAGTATTTAAACATATGAAAAGAATAAAGCACATTCTTTGTGTGTGTTTTATGGTCTCTGTTAGGTACCTCAGGATGAATGGGGAGGATACCCAGCTGGTGGGAAAGATGAAGAGATCCCGTGCAGAAGAATGAGAAGTGGGAGCTATATTAAGGCCATGGGAGATGAAGAAAGTGGAGATTCTGATACTAGCCCCAAGACATCGCCAAAATTATCGGTTCGACCAGAGTCATTATTAAAATCCATTGGGCAAAGACCACTCGGAGATCATCAAAAGTAAGCTTCACTACACCTTTCTGGAAGCTGTCATGACTTGGATAACTTTTCTTTATGTCTTACGGGCAATGGTCAGCTTCCATAGGAAAAAAATATCTGTAGTTTAAAAGGTAATTTTTTTGGCTTCATTTTAACTTAGCTACAGTTTCTTGTGGTTGCTGGATGAAAACCTGCCATCTTCTTCCATCCCTCTACTTTTGAATGAGTTTTATGTTTTCTGAAGGAAATATATACGTATTTTATGCCAAAAGTTCATAGTGCTGAATTTTTTTTTTTAAAGAAGGATTGGTTTGTATTATATTTTTTTTTGTTATTTCATTGCTTTCTCTGAAATAGAACATGTGCTCTATTCTATACTGGATATAATATTAAATGTATAATTGAACCATATATATTGTAAATTTTACACCTTTTTTATCAGCGCTTTATGTATCAGCTATACTGTATCATACTCATTTAAACACACTGTGGAGGATTTTGTTTGACTGGGTTATTTTTCATTCATGCTACCATTCATACTACCTACAATATGGCCTATTAAATAACTATAGCAAGTCTTAAAACTACAGGGAAATATGTATCTATATATGTTTTCCAATAGATATTTATTTTCCTCTCCTTTTTATCTTTTCAATATATCATTTTATAAGTAAACTGTAAATATACTTGCCAGGAGAGTTTCAAAGTGGTGGCCTGATTTAAAATCTGTAGATTCTATTAATGTGACTGGATGTTTCTCATGGCTTAGTGATTTTATCTTTTTGCCTGGGATATAAACTAAAGAAATTAAGAGTGAAACCTTTGACCAAGTGTTGTTTATTTTTCTGTAGGTAATACCACATGGTTTACCATAGTGACTACCCTTGTCATAAAATAAAACAAAAACATCAGGCAAAAATCCTTTTGGCTTAATTAAATTTAATCATTTACCTTGCAAACTGCAAGAAAGCCATCAACTTTCACTCACTATTATTGAAGAGTTTCCAAATTCATTGCTTATTGTACTGTCCCAGCCACTGCCTGGCTGGGTTCTGGGCACTGGGATAGGCCAGGGGTCATTCCCAGAGACAGTTTGGTTGCAGTCATCCCAGTTTTGGAGGGTATGTCTTATCTTATTTGTGCCACAAACTGAAATCTTTTCTTAGACACTGTTCTAACTTTCTAAGCACTTAAACAAAATAAAATATGTTCTGCGCTGTTCTTTGTTTTCAGCTATGGTTGGACCTCCCACAATGGAATATGGGTAGCAGCACAAATTTTTCAGTGACTGGCAGGTCTTGGTGCCTGCCCTAGACCACTACAGGCTTATAAATAGCAATTAGACAGACAGCAATTAAACGTAGCTAAAGATACATATTCATATAAAGAATACATTTCAAGAAAGTATTCCTTATTTGTTAAATCCTGAAGGCAAGTGGTTATTAGTAGGCCAATACCAAATGTTGTGTCTTCTGTCAGTTTTCCATGTATTGCAAATACACCACTCAAAATTTAATTGATTAAAGCATGGGTGCACTGCTGATGCATGTACTGCGCTTGACAGCTGTGCTTGTTCATGGCCCCAGAAGATTTCATGGCATAGTTACCACTAACCAGTCAGAAAAGAAGGAAGCTTTTTGTAATACTGTAAAATATTATCAGGGGTTCTGTTGAAAATTTGGCACTAGCACTGGACTAAGAATAACTAAGCAGCCAAGCTGCTGACAGATATCTTTTAAGTCCTCAGTTTTTCCTTAAACTGAAGGGCAACACCTTGAATCTGCCTAACACTCGCAGGTTTTTCCAGTGAGCTTCAAGCAGAAATATGACAACTATTCTGGTTCTTGGAAGTCTTTCTTGCAAAAATCTACAGATTTCAGCAATCCTAAAGCAGACAAAAAATTTCTTGTTGCACAGAAATACAAAGTGGTGATCCTAAACTTGGGTTTTCACCACAAGCCATCTCCTCCCAGTATTATCTGTCTCCCAGTCACTGTGGTTGCCTTTTCTGTCTGGCAGGTGTCCATGTAGGATGTAGCAATGGATAATGGTTATGGAGCCTTCCTTCCTCCTGCAGCATGGCTCTGTAATCCCCACTGCATGTGGAGCACCATTTGTACCACTGATCATGCTGCTGAACCAGAAGCCAGGGCATTGAACAGCATTCCTGCATGTATAGCAGGGTTGAACAGCATTTCTGGCATGTGTTATGAGAAATTACATCATTCAAGATGTCAGCTGCATTAGCTGGTTTTTTAGCTTGTTTACCCAGATGGAGGGAGCTGGTGCACAGAAATAAAATGGGGGTTTAATTCTCTTAGTCCTCTGCTAGGGTGACAGGGTAGCTCAGAACTGCAGTCTGCCAGAGCACCAGTAGACTTGTAATAAAAGCCGAATATTGATAGTTTTGGCAGTATAAAAATATTTATTGGCTTCAAAACAGAAGTGGATGGATTTCATAAGAAAAGGCCTAGTTTTCCATCACTGTCCTGAATACAATTAAATGAAAATTAGAACAGCCTTCACTTAACCTTCAACAGACGTTGACATGTGTGCGTGTTTCTCCTCTGAGTATTGTTAGGCATCTTTGCAAGGATTTTTTTCTCATTTAAATTCTGTTTATGCTTTGACAAAAGCCCTATTTTGCAGGTTTGTGTTGCTCAAAGATACAGCAAATGGAACATTAAAAGTTTCTAAACAATATAAATGCATATTTGCATCTGAATAAATAATTACAAACAGATAAATGTAAATTATATAATAGAAGTGTTAAAATTCTGAAATAATATCTTTTAAGTTGTTTTTGGAAAGGAGTATATTTTATTCCAAGCTGGGGGAAAAAAAAAAAATAAGTGCATAGTCTGCCACTGCTGGTGTATAAAGCTGACAGAAGCAGGTCATACACCCAACCACAGCCATTTGATCACCACCTCTGTCAGAGAGATAGCACAGCCAGCAGCATCCCCAGCCCAGCTCCAGCCTAGGCCAGCTGGTCCCCCCTGGAGAGAGCCAAGACGTGGTTCAGGGACCAGCTCTGCTGAATGCAGCCACTCTCACTGTAGGATAAGAAAGCTTGGCCAAAGGTTCAGGTAATGGACCTGGCTTATTTCTGAGTATAGCTAAAGCATAAAGGGGCTCAATCTTTTCTGGACTTTTAAAAAATCAAATTCACCTAAATATCTAGATTACTGTCTGAAGATAAATGCGTTTCAATTCTTTCTTTATGTTTCAAAAAACTAAGTAGGATGTTGCACTACTTAGTCCAATAACATCAATTTGAAGGGCAATGTAATTTATAAGTATTATTAGGAAATTGCATTTGAGCAAATTATATTGCAATCAGACTTGCTGTGGTGGATACAGGACACATACCTGAATCTGCTTCCTTTCAACGTTTTGTTTTCTTGGAATGGTGCCAGAAGTCCTATTTAATGTGGAAATTACATTGACTCTCAGTAGGCCTGGGAAAAAATGTTGATATTTATAATTTTTTTTAAATTATTTTTCACTATTGATTATAAAAAATTGTTCAGATGTCAATTTTGGTATACTAAAAATGAAATGCAAGCCCTTCTATTCAGTCCATTGCTCTGCTGCGATGCTACTGAAGATGAAGTTAAACTGTGTTGGAAAGCAGTAGTTTGTAGAAAGCACGTCATATACTGCTAGACATTTTCATTTATATTAAAGATCAAAACAACTGAGCAGTTTATGGAATGGATAGCTGAAACAAAGAGAGTGTCTGTCCCTGTCCTAAAAAAATTTTGTGCAATCCTGGAAGAGAGACTGACCCACATGATTTGTAAGGATATCCTTCCAACCCCATAAATGTCATTTTTCTGTATTTATGACAAAAACCAAGCGAAACTGAGATGGAAGTATCAGAGACACTGAGATCCAGAGACCAAAGCTTAAAATAAAACAAGAATTTTATACTCTGGACTAAGAGAGGAATTCTGAAAAACTGAAGAGAATCCGGTTATTTGATACTTTTCGTTTTCAGGAAAAAAGTACTTGATACACTGATTATGTAAATGAACAGAATAACACTGTAGAAATAGAAAATTCCATTTTCAGTATCTCCTTTTTGAAGTGTTGTGAAAGTCTCTGAAAACCATCTCACCATTTAGTCAAAATTGATAACAATAGCTTTTAGCCAAAGTAAATACACTCTATTTGAAGATCATACTGGTATCAGTCACACAAATGAAGAGTCACGCTGTGCTGAAGTTTTCCATTATGCTCTGAAGTGACTCACAGGAAACTATGAAGATGAAATAGATTAAGCTACAGTCAAATAAATTCAGTGACAGCAATGTGTACTTCTGTTTTGTAAACCTCTAATGGCAGACTTTGGTGTTTCTGGTAGTCCAGACACCTTAAGGTGATGGGTGGGTAGACAGACATGCAAGCACTGAGGTAGCACAAAAATATAGTCTTTCAATGAGGAAGGGAATCTGCCATAGTACAAATTATTTGGCAAACTGCCACAGTACAATACCAGTGATACTTGAAAGTGTCCTGACAATCCAAAATTAAGTTAAATTAATCTGCCAGATTTTGGCCACTGTATAAAATGAGTAAGTTAAATTATGAATCACCCTCACAGAGAGAGAGCATCTGTGCCATCAGGTGTTTAATATCTTTGTTTTGTGGATTGTTTACACCCATAGCACACCTGAAGAGCATGATGTATGCCCATATTTCAGCCACTCTTACAGTCTAGTATCTCAACACAAAACACATTATTCAGTATTGTAAGCTAGTATGTCTAAAGCCTGAAATTGTTGATGTGTTTTCTGGGCTTATAGTAAACCAGAGCAAAAGAATGGCCTTTCACTGCTCTCTCTCTTTTCAGAGTGAGAGATTGCATCTATCCATGGCCACACTAACTTAATGCTTATCTGGACTGTTATCCAGGGCATGTCCACATGTTCTGTTCTGTAGACTTTATTATGGCAACAAAAATGTTACCAAAGCAGACAGCAAGGGGATTAAACCTCAACCAGATCCGACAGCACTTAGCTGCCAGACCCCTTGGCTCAGCAGGAATCATGGAACAGCACAGACTCCTCTAAGATATATGGGAAATCTCCATTTAAAAAAAAGAAATCTTTTCCATTTGCAACCATTTGGTCTAACCATAATATGCTTACAATGTGAGAAAGTGGAAGCCAAAAGAAAAAATTGCAAGCAATGCATAAGACCAGCCCTATGGGTTTTCAACCATCTTTGCCCATAACAGTGCAGACTCCATTATTCTTTAGAGCCAAACAAATTTGTGGGTATTTCTCCTGACACACCCCTTGGCAAGTGTACACAGAAAAGGCCATGGGTAAGTGTGTACATGTGGGGGGGAGGGTGTGCTGCATAAATATCACAGATTGAGAGTTAAAGCACACCTTCCTTGCTAGAGAAATTAATGTCCTCTGTCAACATTATCCATTGCTCTGCACCAGTGGTCCAAGCCTTTTTTAATTTTTAAAGTAAACTTCAATTTGCCATTAACTCTTCTACATTTTAAATTAGGAATTGTTTTGAAGCCACCCCTGAGAAATATTCTTAATAGATGATATGAGGAAAATCACTACAAAAGGAACCCTCATCTTTTATATGCCTTTTATTTATCTTTGGGTTGTTTTCCCTCAATCTTCTAACTCTAAAAAGCCTCATTACACACTTCATTAGTAGCTTTCTGAGGCCCTATAGTGTAGTAGCATCTACTCAGAGCCTCTGAGGGGTGAAATTGGAGATTTACTGAGGAGAGTTTGAGGGCTAATTACAAAGCCTTATCAACTAATAATGTAATCAGAGGGCCACTGGCACGGCGATGTCTTCTCTGCTGCAGTCAATAAGATCTGGGTTAGATTAGGCTGCAGGGTTAAGAGGGAATGCTGATGAAGGGCAAACAGTCATCTGGCTACCTAGGAAACATCTTTTGTGGGGTCAGAAGGCATCTCCATCTTTTCTTCCTTTGCACAATAATAGCAAAAGCTCTTAAGCAGTGTTAGGCATCTTGTTTTCTGAGAAGTAGCATGGTGTGAAACACAGGCAGTCGCTGAGCCCAGATTTCCCACCTCATTTTAGTAAATACCAGCTTTGTGTTTAGAGGTGAAATGTATTACCTTGGATTGGGGATGGAAGGGGGATCCTAAGGCTCTAAACAAAGTCAGAATCTTTTCAGGAATAAAGCAGGCTTTTCTCAGAAAAATGCAATTACATGATGGATTGTGGATAAAATGCAGTAAGATTCAGGTCAATGTAACAAGCACAAATAGTGAGATCCAAGGGGAAATATGCTTCTGTTTTTTAGTGCCTATTTCTTCCTGCTTCCAACAAATATATTAGTTGTACTTTTCATTTGAAAAGGATCAAAAGATGATTTTCTCATTTGCTTTGTTTTTGATAAAAGCTAAATAGGACTATAAAGGATGTGTACAGAAACACTTCTTCGGGCAAGGATTTGAAAATTAAGATGTTTTTGGTTAAAAAACCATAAATTATATATATATATATAATTTTCACTTTTCCCAATTCTTCTCAATTGCTTCTCCAGAAGCTATATATTTAACATCTTCAACTTCAGCATGAAGGTCACTTTAGATCTATTGGTTTTAATGGACTTGCATGTGTATTTAAATTAAGCTCATGTTCAGATGCTTTAATCAGTCCTGATAGCCAGTAGCCTACAATTGTTCTATCCAATTAGGACTTTTTGCATGTGTACATGTATATGTACCAAAAGCAAAAAGAAAAAAAAAGTGAGATAGCTTTCTGAAGAATTTGATGAATATTTCAATTCCACAAATGGATTTAGGAACATACATCCAATATTTGAGTTCTGCTTAGATCCATAGTTCCATTTGCTGAGCTGCTACATGATGCTTTAAATGCCCTTTAAGTTTTTGCCATAGCACCTGCCTGAATTTTGTTGATGCTGACCAGCTTGTTGCCTGCTTGCCAGGGCAAGCTCAAAATATTATATTGGAACAAGACTTTTAGAATTAGCTATAGATCATCTATATGTGTAAATCTGTCACCTTTTAGAAAGTTTAGATTTCTCACATCCTACTTTTTTTATTGCATTCACATTTTGAGTCATATTGGAATACAGGCTTGGTTAAGCCTACATCCTCTGTGTCTTTGCAAGGAGTGATCAAATCACCAGACTGTTTAACGATTCTGATGATTTCCTCTCATTCTCTTCTGGTTCATGTTGTACCAAATCCCTAAACACTTACTGACAGTAAGGGTTCTCTCCTACCAGTGATTAGTAGGCATTTCATAAGGATGGAAACAGTAGTACCCACCTCTTTCCTAGCACATTCCTGTAATAAATCAAATGTTCAATGTCTTTCAGGCATACTTTTAAGAAATATATGGGTCAATGATGAACTATCTAGGCATCTAAATAATTTCATTTGGCTCAAATTCTCATATCGGCCAGTGATCAAAGAGAAGCTTCAGACTGGCAAATATTAGAAAACAAATTCTTTGGTACAGATAAATTTATGAAATTTATGTGCACTTTCAGTTTTCCAAAGAGCCAGACTAAATGTGCTATTTGAAAGGGAGAATCAGACTTAATGTCTACACTCTGAGTTCTCCAATGGGCTGCATGCAGGCACATCTGGGCCCCTTTGCAGAGCTCTATTGACTCCAGCAGGGCTCCATGGAGATACTGTGTGACTAGCAGCTGCTATACAATGGCGCTGCTGGATAAGCTTAATCATTAGATTCTGGTCGATGAGTTATTTCATGTATCTAGAAAGACATAGTTAAGATAGATCCAGATAGAGAAATGAATATCCATTGAAATGCAAATCTCTCAATAAAATAGGTTTTGATAACTGCAGCTACTTCGATAATTCTAATGCACCTCCCTTTTAGGCACCCAAAATGAATTCTTTTACAAATTTTATCTTTTTGTCCCAGAAAGATACTTCTGAATTGCTTATACTGATTTGAACAGAAGTGATTGTACTTTCTTTAATGTTCCCATTCATTCTCACATTTTCGCACAAATGCAGGCATGATCATGAAAATAATAAGGTATGATTTTAGAATATGGCAATTCCAAAAATTAATTTTATGGACCATGGACTTTCTTTACATTGGATGCTCTCTGAATAAACCTGATAAACCCATTCAGAGTCAGAAGGTGACCTTCTTGCTGCAACTTTTAGAGGCTTCAGAAGAGGTTAAGTCACTTTCAGTGCCTTCTTGATCCAGGGTGCACTGGTGGCCGAACATTTGACAGAGAAGAGGTACTTTGGGGAGTGATCAGTATTTTGAATGTGAGTAGATCAAGGAATGACCTTGGCAAGTGTATTGCTGGCATTACAATCATACTGGTTTTAACCATGATATTAGTTTGATGTGATGTCAATCCCTATTTAGAAAATGCAGACAGAAAAAAAACAAAACAGAACCAGTATGACTGAGAGATCTCTTTCTCAAGAGTTATATATTGCATTATCCCCCTGAGGGATAATGCCACACTTCAATTCCTGTATCCAGTTTTGAACCCCTCATTTCAAGAAGGACATGGAGGTGCTGGAGCATGTCCAGACAAGGGCTGGTGAAGAGTCTGGAACACAAGTCCTGTGAGGATTGGCTGAGGGAGCTGGCGTTGTTTAGCCTGGAGGAGGCTCAGAGGAACCTTATGACTCTACAGCTGCCTGAAAGGAGGTTGTAGTCAGGCAGGGTCAGCCTCTTCCTGCAGCCAACCAGTGTCAGGAGAAGAGAACAGCCTTAAGCTGCACCAGGGGAGGTTTAGGTTGGGCATTAGGAAGAAGTTCTTCACAGAAAGGGTAATTGGGCAGTGGAAAGGGCTGCCCAGGAAAGTGGTAGACTCACCATCCCTGAAGGTGTTTAAGGAAAGAATGGACATGGCACTCAGTTCCATGATCTAGTTGACAAGATGGTGTTAGGTCACAGGTTGATGATCTCAGAGGCTTTTTCCAGCCTACTTGAATCTGTGATTTTGTAAATTTTTTTGTGTTGTTTTGACCATGGTGACTTCGGTGACAAATAGAGGGTGTTAGGAGTAATTTTGAAATCTGCAGAGGACAGAAGGGTAAATGCCCCAATGCCAAACTTCTGGGGGTGACTTAGAAGATCTTGAACAGGAAACTGTGAGCTGCAACTTAAAGAGGGAGCAGTAAGGATTAGGATCTGGGTGGGTCAACAATGAAAAAGAGCTGTCCTTGCGGGTTCTAGTGAGTTCTGAGCCTGGAGGAGTGGGCAGCTTTCAAGTAGGAGCAGCAGGACATGTGAGGTCTGGATATAGAAGCTGAGTTTTTGCAGTTTGGAGAAATGCAAGAAAATGGAGACTGTAATACAAGACTCTTAAGAACTACTTTGGACTGCTTTTGGGCTACTGTCTCTTCCCTTATTCTTGATATTTTTATTTATTTATTTAATATGCAGCCTAGCCTCACTGCCATTCACTCTATACCAGGGTGACAGGCAATTCCAGCTATGCTATCAGGCATGCTATCAGTCATACTGTCCCAGATAAGCATGTCATGCCATAGCTCACTTTATCTGGTTATAAGAGAGTACGTATTTTGTCCTCCCTGAACATATGCAGGCAATCTGCTGATGCTGAATGTGTTGTTGTAAATTTAACTATCTACACTGGGAGTCCTTCCCTTTTAGAGCAGAGGTTCTCAACAGCTGCACTGTCATTACATGGAAATGCTTTTTTCCCCAAAATTTCTTTAGGCTTTGAGCCTTTCAGCTAAGATATTTCTCATTAAATTTAAGACCTCTGCCTGGCTGCCATGAACTTCTTCTGAAGCCAAGGGAAAATAGAAAGTAACCCTTGGGGGCAGAAAAGCTTTTAAAGGACATCTCTTCCTAAAATCTAGTCTATTCACAAAAGCAAGTGGGAAGAGAGCAGACATACTAATTTATTTTTTCCTGTTAGTCTCACCCTATGCCTTCTTTCCCATAGTACTGATTTTTAGAGGCACCTCTTTGATGTTACTGTGTGTATTTGTTTAATGGTCCTAGAGATGATCTGTTAAAACATCCCATTTGCATGTGCTTGTCTTGCCCTTCTGTAGTGATCAGCTGAAATATAAAATCATCTATGCTACTACAGAACATAAAATAAAATTATTTTCCTTTTTCAAAACAAAAGAACTTTGACGTTTTGGAAATGAAGGTCAAGAATTTTGTTCCTAAACTTATAGATAGAGTGGATGTCATTAAAAGTCAACATTTGCTAAGGCCAGATGTTGATTGTGTTTTCTAGCATTGTTGACAAGCATGAGGCTTCCTTGAGCAACAGATCATGACATTTGAGAGCAACTTCCTCATGTAACTCTGGTATTTCACTTCTGGATCACGTTTATAGCAAGGTCGTAATTTTCACCATGCATCAACACATTTATCCTAGAGGACAACTTTGAAATTATATTTTAGGAATAAAAACTAATATTTTATCAGGAAAATTTCAGTGTTAATCAAAGGAGTGTAAAATTGTTTTTATAGCCTTTTATAGCTTTTATACATTTCTTTTACTTTGCTACTGTTCCATGGATCAATTAATTTCCTCTGATAAATGAAAAATTATTTAACTATCAGGTAATATCCAAACTCATTAATCAAAACTCCGCTGCTTAGAAGTACTATGGAATACTGGGCTTTTTTCCATAAGCAATTATTACTATAAAGATTGTTGATGGCATTTAATGATAGCAATGCCTAAGAAGGAACCACAATGTGATTAATTAAATAGTAGGTTGTTAAGCATTATTTAGCAAAAGGGGACAGTTATTAGAAACAGGTTTAAATTAATTAATTTTAAGTACTTCATACAGTAATTTCTAATTTAATTCTATTCCTTCTATCTTTTCTTAATATGCTTCATGTTTTAATGAAATCTCAAACATCTCTTTAACAAGCTATTTATGAGCTCAGAATCTAGATTTTGCCACCTGATGATGACAAGCAGAACCTCCAGGAGGAATTTATTTGTTTTGAAAAATACTAACGTATCAACATAAAGAGAGATTATTGACAATACCAGAGAGATTAAAAGTCCCTCTGCTAGGGTGAGACCCCACCTGGGCAGGTAAAAAATAGCACAAGGAGTGATCAGTTTTGAACTTGGAGATTTAGACTAAATGTTAGGACGAAATTCTTGACTGTAAGAGTGGTGAGGCCCTGGAACAGGCTGCCCAGAGAAGCTGTGGATGCTCCATCCCTGGATGTGTTCAGGTCCAGGCTGGATGGGGCTTTGAGCAATATGGTCCAGTGGGAGATGTCCTTGCCTTTGGCAGGGGGTTGGAACTACATGATCTTTAAGGTCCCATGCAGCACAAACCACTCTGTGATTCCACAAGTGAGTAAAGCATATGCAAAAATCAGAATGACAGAGAGCAGCTGTCACTCCACAGCTTATCTATAGAGGAAAGGAAGTTTTGTTACATCCAGCAACTAAATGTGGATAGTGAGGCTTTACACCACTTCAGCTAATCCATTAGATTTGTCTTCATACCTATGGGAACAAACAAATGCTGGTGTTTTTATCACCCAGAACCAAATTAGATGCACTATCAGACTGTTATCTTAATCATAGAATTGCTTTGACTGTAATGACTTAATTAACCTCTGAGCACATACCTGCAATAATCTCATACATTTTCATTTTGGTTTCAGCAGTTATAGCATGGTTTCTACATAGCTTACCTCTAGCATGAGGTAATAGAGACATTCCATAGAAGGAACTGAATAGACAGGAAGAAATTAATTGTTTTTCTCTCCAGGGAAATTTCTTAGGATTTTGAAAGAATGCCTGCTTTGAACAATGATGAAAACAAAATGCATCCTTTTTTTTTTTCTTTCTTTTTTGCTTCACCAGCTCTGTTGCTTTTCTTTGGATATTCTCCAACAAATTTATTAGGAAAAATTTATTCATTTAAACGATTATCAGGCATTGAAACAGGCTGCCCTGGGAAATGGCTGAGTCACCATCCCTGGGGGTACTTAAAGGACGTGTAGATGTGGTACTTAGGGATATAGTTTAGCAGTGCACTTGGCAGCATTCCGTTAACAATTGGATTCAATGATCTCAGGGGCCTTTTCCAAAGTAAATGATTCTGTGAATCTAAGGCAGATGCACCGAAGAAGCAAGGCTATGTCTGTGTTCACCCTGAGATGGGAGAACACATGGAAATGCCTGAGAACAGACCTCCCAAGTATCAGGATCTCTAAATCCCATCTGCTTTTGCAGCTGGTGGTGTGAGGGAATACTGGATCATCACTTATCAGACATCAAAGGACATGGCCAGATGGGGAGATGGATCTCAGTACTCTGCTTTTCTAGGCAAAGCCATGATAACATGTTTGAGATTCCTCCCAGAGTGCTCCTCAGAGATTGCAACCAAATTCAGGTTGTGTCTGCTCCATGAGGAAGGCTGAGTTCTTCCTCAAGCACCAGCCTATGGCCATTATCAATGTTTGATATATATGGTCTGAGAAACAAAACCCTGTTTTGTGCTTCATCTTGTGGCAGGAGTTGAATCTGTGGCTTTCTCACTCACTGAGTGGTCTGGTTCATCCAGAGAGGAAGCTTCACCCTTCACAGGGAAATTTCCAACAGCCCAGGAGCATGTCACAGACACTGCTGGGCTGACCAACCCTGCCAGCTCAGCATGAAGGACTGTATGGTCAATATTAGGCATTAACTGGCACAAATCTACTTTCCTAGAAATTGTTTTTGCTCAAGCTACCTTTAAAGAACAAATATAAAATCTGCCTGCCTATTGCATGAAACCAAATATCATCTGGGACATTAATTAATTTCTGCACTGATGTGCAGGGGGAAGTTCTAAAATCTAATTTACAGAGGTTCTGAGAACTCTGGTGTACCAGAGTTTAATTTTTTGTATTCAAGTCAAAGTACTGCACTTTTCTCAGGTTTATTTATTTTTCTGGAATGTTAATCAATACATTTAAAACAGAACATGAAGACCAGCATACTCTTGGTGTGAAAGAATATTGAAGAGGGCTCAATATGGTGTTATGGTCCCAGTCCTGCAAAATGGGAAACATGTTGTAATAAAACAATTTATAAAGCTTCATGCAGTTGCTCTGAGCACCACATTAATTTATTTTTTTATCTGAACATGGGATATTTTAATCTTCTGTAAAACTATATCAATTCTTTGAAGATAAAAGGGCTCTTGATGCCTAAAACCCTGATGAAAACTGGATTACAAGTAGCAGATTTTATCGATGAAGAAAGATTTTTAAGTTACTTTGGTTTGTGCTTTAGCTGTTTTTTGTTCCTGTTGACCCAGACATTGTCTTTTAGTAAAGTTCAACATTAATAGCCAGGAAGATGGATGGTGTTTCAATAGAGCAAAAAATTTCATACCATCTAGGTAGCAGAGCAGATTGTGTGCTTGTGCTAAGAATTTGGCTACAACAGATCTATGATGTTTTATAAAGAGTAAGATTTGGACCCAGGGGAGTGGGTTTGTGTGTTTCGTACCAATTACTGTCTTTAGTGAACTAATTGATTCCATCTGTAGTTTTACACCCTTTCCTTTTTTCTTCCTCTTTCCTTTGTAGTCAGAGCTACCTTCAAACTGCAAGTGACGTGCCTGGGGGTCACAACCTGGATCCCTCTGCAAACTACAATTCCCCAAAGTTTCGCTCAAGGAATCAGAGCTATATGAGAGCAGTGAGCACGCTCAGTCAGGCCAGCTGTGTTAGTCAGGTGGGAAATTCTTGTTATAATTTTTTATAGGTCAACTGAAGATGTGAGAGTTGTAACAACCAGTGGATGGATTTAGGGTTTTTTGCATTTTTAAGATTAATATCAAACTGAGGTTGTGAATTGTGGAAGTAATTCCATTCTAAGGAATGTAACTCAAAATTTCAAGAAAAATACTGAATGCTAGAGGCAAAGAGACACTGTCAAAAGTTGTATTTTCCATTAATTTGTCATTAAAAATATAAATACTTGCATTTTTATTTTCAGTCCATATAAAATATTTAAATGTTAAGAAGATTCAGACTGAGCATGAGTACACTCCCACAATGCTCATCATCTAAAAATACCTGCTGTGGTTTCAATAAAGATTAAGATACAGATTGAAAAAAAATTATGCTGCAAAGGAGCAGTTAATCATCCTAAATCAAATCCCTCACTTTTCTTGAGTGAAAGAATAAGTCCTATTCACTATTCTGTGTATGGGGACTCCTGAAAATCTACATTCTTCCTCCCTACCAGTTTTATGTCTGTTAGTTAGTACTAACTCATGGTGCAGTGAAGTCTGCATCACACCTGGAGTGCAATAAGCCATAAGAATTACGTGCATGTTCTGTTTAGCAGAGGACTTTACATAAAATTCGTAATGTTTCTGATGTTTATGGATCCTGGCTTTTCTTCCCTGTGTTGTTTCATGACAGATGCGCCCTGCCCTCTTCTCAGACATGGAACATAACATTTATTTGACCATTTAGTGATACACCTAAGGGTATACCTACAAATGGTTATGTTAAAGGAGAAATCTTTTTAAAGCAAGTTCATATTCATTCATATTCGATTTGTGTTGCATGGCTATTCAGGCCTGGTTTCAACTCATCTAATGTGAGGCTTTTAACTGAGGCAACAACTAAAGCTTCCTCTGCAGTTAATGGAGCAAAAGTTTATTCCAGGACAGTGCACATCCCAAGTGGGCTGAGAGCCCTCTGGAAATGCTTGTCAGTCTCCACTGACTGTAGAGACCAGGGAGGGGCTAGTCACCTGACTAATACCCTTCAGTCAAATTCCTTAATTTGTATGAGGTAATTCTAAATATAATCTTATGTAGCACACATTAGAATTAGAAACAGTCAATCATTTTCCAAACCTTTCACCTTTTTTTTCACAGCTCCCTCATGAAAACTGTTCCAATCATTCTGATGCCTTGGTTTTTATTACTCTAGTTTGGTTATTTTGTCTTTTTCTAATACTCTGCTTTTGAGAAAGTTTCATGTGTATTAAATCCTGCATTCAAAGCAAATGCTATCAGCTACCACCTACAAATGTTCTCACATAGAACTAGACTAACATCTTCTGCCTCTTTGACCATGTCTGTGCACAGAGATGTTCACTGACCTGCCCATGATGATTAATCGGTTTCAGTAATGGTTAAAATTCTTCATTACCATGTGCATTACCTGGAAGGTGTCCACAATAGATTTCATTTGCAGGTAGATTGCTCAATTGCCCAGTTTAACTAAACCTGCTGCATATAGTTCCTTGCTTTTTCAGTGTTCACTAACCTATGCAACTTTGTGTTAGCCACACACTTCCTACCTCACAGTCCAGCTGTTTCCAGACCATTAAGAAATGCATTTAATAGATATTACCCAAAGCAAATATGTTAAAATATCAAGTTCTGAACATTTGCTGTTTCCTGTTATTTTTCTATGACACCATCGTCCTCTTCCATCTACATAACAGCAGTGTGTAGAATTTGTGGTAGTTTTTTATGCCTCTTTGTTGTGAGATCCTTCCTTTTTATACTGAATTCCATGGTTTATATTCTTAAGTTTGAAGACTTTTAATTTTCTATTTTCAGTAATCTTAGTTTGAAAGAAGTGGCTAAGACTCACAGAATTTATGGACTAAATTACCATATATATCCTGATCAATAATATTGCAAAATAGTTCAGAGTACAATTTTTTAAATCTCTTTGTGATTGCATTAGTCTACTCAACTTTATTAAAAGCAAATTTTATGAAGAGTAATTTAATTCTTTTCAGAAGATTTTTAGTAGCCAACATGTCTTACACAAAATTCAAATATCAGTTATGCATAATCATCAGAACTTCTCTATAAAATTTCTATTTACTTAACCAAAACCCTATAACACTTGAAACATTTGATGGGACTCTCTTTCCATAATGAATAAAGCACTAGGAGCACTTAGCAGCTGTATAGGAAAATTAATATCAACTGTATGCGCCATTTAGTGGTGCCATAAATTTAACTGGTAAAATTATTCCTACTGATTCTGATTTCTAGCACTCACATTTTAGAAAAAAAAAAAAAGTATTTTCAGAAAGGCACTCAATTATCTATCTGTCCAGTGTTAAGTTCCTATCTGGTTTTGGATAAACATAATATTGAATTATTCAGGTACATTTACAGGCAGTTAGGGCTGCGTTCAGGGAACCTTTGTGCCTGCAGTAAATGCTGTAGGTAGAATTAAGGAACTAATCTTCAAAACAGCAACATATGGTTACATACTGAGAGGCTCCCCAAGCCTGGCCACTCTGCCTAAGCCCTGTTTAGCGTGAAAATTGCCTCTAAAAAGGCACAGTGTTGCATCATCCAGCCTGCAAGGCAGGGCTAGCAGGTAGATGCTGGCTCCTGCCCAAGCACTGCAGGGAGCTGGAGGTGCTGCTGAAATATCCCGAGGGGACAACCTGTTAGAGGGTCCAGGAGGCACAGCTGGGCTGCTCTGACAGGCAGGGTTCCACAGCCAGCAGAAGTCTCAGATTTCATATAATGCTGCTGAAGGAAAGGTTCTTCCATGGCAGTAAAGGGCTAACCCAGTTAAGCAGAGAGTGAGTTTGGCTTGGGCTCCTCCTCAGCTATGCCAAAAGATATTAAATGTAACATAAGTGTATGGCATGTGTGATACACTTTATATAGACACATTTAATACATGTGTAAACAGCTGATGTAAATGAAACAATGTGAATGTGATCACAAGGGATGACTACATTTTAACTATTTGCTAAAACAGTTCTTCATCAATGTACAGGTGTCCATTTGAGATGTTGAGGCCGTGATGATCACAAAAAGCAAGTCAAAAATCAAATGCATTGTTGTTGTTTATTCAGATGAGTGAAGCAGAGGTTAATGGACAATTTGAATCGGTGTGTGAATCAGTGTTTAGTGAAGTTGAAGCTCAGGCAATGGATGCTCTTGACCTCCCTGGATGTTTCCGAACAAGAAGCCACAGTTACTTGCGTGCCATTCAGGCAGGCTATTCCCAGGATGATGAATGTATACCTGCGCTGACATCTTCCAACATCACCTCAACCATCAGGTCAACCACAGGTAAGCAAGTCTCCGCTGACCTTCCACTGCTCTGCATGTAAAAGCACATCAGCTTGTTTTCTAAAAGGATGTTTGGCTGTAAAAACATTTTCCCTGTGTAGGGATAATGTTTGATATCAGCATTGCTATGTTTGTAATACTGTGCCATTGTGGCTGCATCTTGGAATAAGCTCCTTCTGGGAAGAATGCTGCATGCTTAATGTAATGGACCTGAATTTTTGGCCTCCATTTCACATACATACAGTTATCTAGGTGCAAATATAAAAATGCAAGTGCAAATGGTATCATTTCAATATTGTTAGACATTTATGTGGTTTATCTATCAAGTAGTTGCTCTTCTAAATGAGATTAGTTGGGCTAATTTTAGTTTAGGTTGTTAAAGTACCAAAAAGAGAGAAGTAAAATTAAAAATATTTGGTCAAAATACTTGAAGGCAGTTAATGTAAAAAGTAATTAATTACTTTTAGGGAAGGTGTATCAGTGCACTGAATTGTAAACGTTTTGGCAAGCCTCACACAACTGCTGTTACTCACCAGTAGCCATTAGCATTCATTCTTAAAACACTCACTGTTAACATCTTTTAACATTCTTCTGGGCAACTTTCTTTTTTCATATAAGTTGCTTAGCAAAGATGATAGCTTTATCCATTTTAGAATTTTAGCATGTATGTATGCACAGAGAGCCTTAAATACTTTAAATAAAATCTATAGGAAATATGTATTCATTGTAAACTGAACCAAATTCACTTCTACATTTCCAAATATGTTAATACCAGTTCCCAATTATGATATTGTCCTTGCCACATACTATTAAGTTGCAGTGCAGGCTACTTATCTACAAAAAGGCAAAATGAGTTCAAAATGTACTGTATAAAAATACTTTTAAATTATTTGCTTGACAAATCTGTTGTATAACAGAACATTGGGAGCTTAGAAAGGAAGCTGTGGTTGAATAATATACATTTGCATTCCAGAAGTAGCATAAAATGTTATTTTATCTTAAGCATAGTATTTTAATTGTTATATAAAACTTTGTGTAAAACTAGAAATTGTTGCTTACAGTGCCCCCTCTAGGGATGTTTCTGTTCTTTGATTAATAGAGATGCTATCATGATATAAAACGAGATCTTATTGCTACCCCAGAGAATAATTTTCATCTTTATCATGTATTACTGTGTGACTGTTATGAAGACACCTTCCATGGCAAAAGACACAAATAGATGCTTATTTTGGAGTCTGACTCCAAATACTGAATTTGAATATTTTCATTATTACCTTGGTTACCAACTGGACTGATTTTTATCTGAGCTATCTTGAGTTTATATGCTACATAAGCTCAAAATTCTCACTGAAAATAATTTATTTTATTTCCCTCAGAGTTACAAAGCTGCATAATAGAATATTTTTGGGAAAACACAGGATTAGGTAGTAAGTATGTTTACATCACACTGCTTTCATACTTATAAGAAAATGTTTTGCATTGATTAGTAGTCTTCTGGTTAAATACTGTGCTTTTGAAAATTTTAAGCTTCATTTCACATATAACTTCTTCATCTCAGAAATTATTTATCAGATAGATTTTCTTGCCCACAATTTAATTCTTCTTCTTTTCTGTGATGAGATGATATTGACAATCTGGAGAAAAAAGATTACTTGAGGTGTTTTCCTGATCCAAAATTATTTCCATGCCTGTGGACTGTATACAGCTCTGACTCTGATTCTGTAATCAAAATGTCATCTCTGTGCCAACTGAGCAAGTTTGTCCTCAGCTTCTCTATAAGGTAAACATGAAAATCAGAAATAATTATCTGATATACAAGAAGAGTAAGGATTATGTGATTCGCTTTTAAGGGAAATTTCAGTTGCCAAGTAGTTCTTGTTTTTAAAATCCTAGGTGTAATGCTTCCACTTTTCTCTGTTCAGCTCTTGTCACTTTGGAGGGAGATGCTTCATTTCCTATCCTTACTATAATTTTTAGAAAAATCTTACTTCATTCCTTTCTGAAAATTGTAAAAGAAGCAGTTGCCTGAAATGAGAAAATGATGTTGGCAGATATTTGACATTCAAATAAATGTCAGAAAGGTCAGACTTTCACATCAGCTTTTAGTTCCAATTCAGTCTTTTGAATTCTTAGGAAAATTACATTAACGTCTTTTTTGCTTCTGATGTAACAAATTCTTCTTGGCAAAGAAACTAAAGAAATTTTTTAGAAAATTAAGAACTATTTCAATTTAATTATTCCAGTCAATTTTAGTTGTATAGGTCATGACTGTCCCTTATCATTGTCATAAAGCAATTGATTCATAACACATAGGCTTAGCTAAAAATTAATTCTTGTCACTAAAAATGTAAACCTAAAATAAAATAGTAGTATTTGATCTCTGAATTCAATTACAAAAGTATTGAATATATATTTACAGCATGCATTTTCCTAAAATATTCCTAGATGCATTAACAACTTTCAGGAGGTTACAGGTATAATGAATATTATGCCAGACATTATTAATGGACTATGCTAACAGGATTTTCTAATAAGTTGGAAAAGTATCGGGCTCTTCTTACCTGTGTACAGCTTTACAGAGTAAGCCCAATGAAACATTGGTGCTAAAGAACACCTAACTTCTGCACGGATCCATGTAGTTAAATGATTTGTGGAACTTCTCCACCTCTGAAGGAGATTGTGGCAAGGCCTGGGGCACTCCCTGTTGCCCCAGGTGTAAATGAACGAGACAAGTGGCAGTGCAAAGGAGGCAGCAGCATTGCTGCCCATGGTAAGCCAGACCTGGCCTCTGTGTGACCCCTGCTGAGACTCTTGTTTCACTGAGGTTAGGGAATTTCTAGCCATCACATTTCATTTTGTGAGGAGATAATGAACCCAGTAAGAGATACTTGATGTTAAAAGCCCTGAATGGCAGCATATGCTTTCTGTCTCTGAACCGTATCCAGTCACAGCTGTCAGATGCACAGCTGAGAAAATACAGCTCCAGCTGCTGCTGCCTCCCACCTCTTTCCTCCATCACAGACAACATGTAATTTCCTGAATGGGAAGTCACTGAATGCAGGAGTCATCCTAAGTGCTCCTGACTTAGAGCTCTGCTGCTCCTGCAAGCAGTGCTTCTCTTTTCAGGAGGAGTTCACGAAAACTGGGTCACTCTCCCAGGTAGAACCAGCCCGGTTCCCATTGTGCAAGCACAGCATCCCCCAGCCAGCTGGGCTGAGTCCTTCCCCTGCCAGCAGCAGTGTGGCACGGTGCCCTGCGAGGCTCAGGCTGCCGGGATGCTGGGGCTGTGCCACCCCAGCTGAGCCACAGCGAGCCCTGGCTGCAGAGCCCTGCTGGGAATGGAGCCCACTAGGTCGGAGCAGAGCTGCTGGAACACCTCATCCCACCTGCAGCTCCTTCTGCTGAAAGGCAGCTCACATACTGCAGTACAACGTAGAGCGTTCCATGGAAACATAACCAACAAGGACCTCTGGAAGATATTAATAACTCCCTCCCTTGTTTCCCCTTTGTCTGAGAAAGTCAACTTATTTTTCCTACAAGTTCTCAATGTAGAAAGAGTCCTTTATATTAATCATTCTGTATGTTATAGACTATTTCAGTGTGTCTCCTCACAGGTTTTTTAGTGTGGTTTTACTGTGAATGCAAAAACACTGAATTGCAATGGTAATGGAGGTAGCAGTTAAGATGGTCTTTTGTGAAGCAGAAGAACATGCTAAAATCCTTTCCCTGAGAGAGAGAGAAAGGGAGAAATTTGGTATTTGCACTTCTGGCCAACTTGAACACCAACTTATCATCTGTTCAGATGTGGGGGAATACATATTTTCTCCTGATAATATTATATTCATTGTATAAAACACTTTCATCCTTATTGAGAGAAGCATTTCCTCTCTGGATGACTGCTCAGGATGTTTACCCATCAGGTGGAAAATCTTCTCAGTGTATACTACTTTTAAATTCAAATTGAAGCAGCTAGCCAGAAATATAAATATGTGATTCAATTAGATGTAAGAAATCCTTCTCGAGCAACAAGCATGGACTAAGCAGCCTCTGTTAAGTTCTTTGGTTTTTAGACTGATGAATAAAAGAAGGGATCATTTTCAGTTTCTTAAAACTACTCCATGCATTCCCCTAACTGAGTTTTGGGTTGTTGGGTTTTTTGGGGATTTTTTTGTTTGTTTGTGGTTTTTTGTTGTTGTTGGTGGTGGTGGTGGTTTTTTTGGTTTTGTTTTTTGGTGATTATTTTTTTGGTTGGTTGGTTGGTTGTTTTTTTTTGTTGGTTTTTTTGTTGTTGTTGTTGTTGTTTGGTTTTTTTTGCTAGAACAGTGGTTTTTCACTGGATTAATGGTAAATGAAGGGATTAATGATTTTAAAAATCCACCTAGCTACAGACTTCAGCACAATGGGGACTTGGTCAGGGTACATAAAGGCATCTGGATTTCTGTCCTATGTTAAATGTCCAAAGTCATTTGTCCCACTTCAGGGATTTCCTGCCAATCTTGAAAAGTTAGCATGATGCATTGCTGGATTTAGGGAATATAGTTACTAGCCTTAAGTTGCCAGTATGCTGCATGAAATTTTTTAATTCTTCTAGAAAATGTAGCATAATACAATCTGTCAGATTTTTCCAACTTTAAGGATTCTCTCAGCTGTGCACACACCTCCTTCTTTCTGATTCATAGTTGGTAGCTCAATTAGGCTCATGGCTACTAAAGATTTCACTGAGGGAAAATGAAAAGTAGGGAACTGTCTTTGGGCCATTTTACTTTTGTTAGTCAGCTGGACTCTGCTTGGCAATGAGTAAACTTCAGAGAATTCCACATTTACTGAACTATTCAACACTAATTCCAAAACCAATTAATTTTAGCAAGGTCACATTGGATCAGGGAGTTTTCAATTAGAGCTCCTACAATTACTCAGGATGCCTGAGGAATTGCAGGTTTCCCTTTTCCTGACTTCAAGCTATTTTCAGCTTTCCATTTTCAAATAAAGGGCTATGTAAGGTGAATTTTTATAGCCCATATTTGATATTTAGCCACAAAACTCTCGTGGTCAGTGAACTGATTGCATAGTCATGTACTTACAAAAATAAATGGATGAGAATGTGATATTTCACAGAGCAATTGTATTGTTCCATAGGATGGCTACCCCTTCAAACCCTAAAAGGACTGATTCACTGGTTGCTATCTGAATACTAATAACATTAGTTATTGGTTTTAGGTTTTTCTGGTTTGTCAGGTTTTTTGCCACACATGAATATACCAAAGGTGGGAAAAAGCTATGGTGCTACTACATATGGCAACCCTCCCATGAGAAAAACATAAGTGTCAGGACTGCTCAGCTTGGGGAAGAAAAAACTCAGAAGGAATTTTTTTAATGCATATAAATATAAAAATTAAGAGAAAAATGCTCTTCAGTTCTTAAAAGCAAAATTATTTATAAGCAACAGATGTGTGATTGTCTTTTATTTCCTCAAATATGAGACACTTCATCCAGGTGGCTGTTTGGATCTTCTTAATCTGATGCACTATGGCTAGGAAAACCCAGCCAAATGAGGGAAAACATGCATGAAGTAACATCGCCACAATTTCTGTTCTCTCTATAGAAATAAATACTCAGCTCAGAGAGGATTTTTACTGGTATCCATTGCTAAGCAATAGCAGTGGAATTCACAACAGGTAGGTTTAAAGACACGAAGCATTGAGTTCAAATAAGATCTAGAAGGCTGTGTTCTCAATCATAATTTATTATGTTGACTTTCTTTAATTACTGTTGGGGCTCTATGGAATTATCTGACACTCTAACTCTCTGCAGGAAACACTGTCTATCTCTGGGAGCACTTGGGCATCCTGAGTTAATCCTTTGATGCTGTGCCAATTTGTGTTCCTATACTGTGAGAATAAATCTTTTCCTAACAAATGATGAGCCCAGTTCTACACTTGGATACGCACACATAATTTTCATTGCTCTGGGTGTATCTGGAGAGCATAATTAGTCTTTAACTTTTTAAAACATAATAAAGTTCTGCTGCTATGCTGACACTGCTGTTCAAGAGCAGCTCTACATGGTAGAAATGGCCCAGGAAGTCTAGGATGAAGGTGACTCAAACACTTTGGTTTAAGGAGTTCGACAGGATGGCCAAAGGGCTGTCACAACTGTTCACAGCTCTGGGATTCCTGGAGATGGAGTAAGGCTATGCTAATCAGGGCTGCCTGGCGTCTTTAAGCTGATGAGGCATGAAAGCAGTTGGAACAGTAAGCCAGGAGCTTTTCATAATTTTCATTCTCCCTGGTGCAGATTATATTCAGAGTCAAAGATAAAAAATGAAGTCACTGCCTTCCCTCTATGGTTAGTTTAAAAATGTGTAATGACTGTTTCTCTCTTGCTCCTGCTGTTCTGTGCTTGAAAAAATTCCTCCATAACCCACTGGATTTGCCAGACAGCTGGCTCTTTTTTTATTAAAAAGAACACCTATGCTGCCTCCCCTGGCTGAACTTGGCTTCAAAGCTATTCTGTTCACAGAGTTTTCTCAGCTATGTTTTCTTTATGGTATATTATATGGTCAAAAAAAAATTATCAGAAAAATATAACATGCAAGGAAGGTGATTCAGTGCTCAGTTTGAGCCCTTCCTGATGTGGAAGAAGCTGACAGTGGCAGATGTAGATCTCAGCCCAGCTATTCACCCTGAGTTTGCCAGAGGGCTTTGTCTGTGCACCTGAGGGAAGCAGACAGGATGGGTGACCCTGGAAGCACCAGTTCATCGTGCTCCCTTGCAGTGAAAAAGAAGGAAGGACCCTGCCTGTACTTCTCCTTCTGGGTTCCCCTGTGAAAGAAAATAACCTCTAATGAGTCTTCTCAGAAGCTCTGCATTTATTCAGTCCTGTTTTTATGTGTCCGGAGCCATAATGATGATATGCACACTGGAACTACATTCCTTGCTATGCCAGCAATACAAACATAATTTGAGCCATTTCTGCATCAGGAAACTTTTTCAGACTCAGATCTATCCTAGAAAGGCAATTGATAAACCTGATACTTAAAACATACTGGGAAGATTTTTTTCCAGAATATCAGAAAAAATAAAGACACTAAAATTGGTGAATCCCAAGGGCATAACTTGGCAGAATTAGCCTTTGACCAGAGCGTTTAGTTGAACTGTGTTAACCTTCAGGTCAAACCAACTAAACATAGATGCCTTTGTGCAATCTAAGTCAGCTAAGTCTGCATGACAACAAACTCTGATTAGTTCAAAGACAATTGATTGGTACCGTTTGAGACATCTACACAGGACCTAGAGGAGAATTGCATCATTCTAGACAAGAAGCTGTTGTTTAGGGAGGAAGGCTTTGGTACCTATATTTTGGTGAGTTAGACTGAATACAGTGTATGGATCCTATTGTGCACCAACACAGAATCAACAAACCCCAGCCTACACTGAGGTGATTTATTATCAATGAGTAGCACTTTGATAGTTCCTGACAAAGTCTTACTTGCCGTAAGGCCAAGGTTCAGTCTCAGCATATAGTCCATTAAAAATTACACACTGTCAAGCACAAACACCAGAGTAATCCCAACAGCACACTACTACTCCTCAAGGGCAACTAAAGGACATCCAGAGTTATGGAAGATACTTAGTTTGAAGTTAATAAAATACCACTTGTCTTTCTGAGAATGAGAACAGCATATCAAGAACACATCAACGAGTCATTACATTTATATGCATTTCTTTACCTTTTGGGACATTCCTGTGTCCAGAAAAATGCATGTATTTCCACTCTGTGTGTCCTTCCCCCAGTCAAAGAAATTATACAAACTTTAGTCATGAAAGGTCATCTCACATTATATATATATATATATATATATATATAATGTAGGTGTCAAAAGCAAACACCTTAATATCCAATTATAGCCAATGGATATATATGTCCTTTATAGCTTCTAGCCATTATGAAAGAACTGGTGCTCTGGATATCCCTGTTTCTCTCTGTGATCTATTAAAATGGCCTACAATGATAGCATTGAATAGCTAGCAAACTTTCATTAATCTAAGGCAAAAGTTAAACCTATTCAAATTGCATTATAGCATGAAAACTAAGGTTAAATTTCGGTCCCACTGAAAACAAGAAAGGAGAGAACCATGGTCTTAGAGATCTGAGAGGTAAAAACACAGCACCATCATTTTCTACACCTTAATACAGGGCTGGGAGCCTGCAAGTAGCTTTCTTAGCACTGGTTTTGACACTCGTACTGGCTCCATCCATCTGCTTGTTGGGCAAAATGGCTAATGGATCTGACAAAAAAGTGCGCTCTGGGTTAATAATGCAGATTATTATCATAGTATAGTGATAAAATTATGCAACATTACCTTAACGGTTTTTGAGGAAAAAAAAATTGTTTTTCTCATCCTCTTCATCTTAAAATTCCTTTCTGTAAATTAAATAAAATTACAAGCCACACATAGTTACTGTAAGAAAGAGAATAGAAAATAGATAAAACAAAACTAATTATAAGCCTACATAACATATTCATGAGGGGGTTTAGGAGGCTGATGAAAATTAATTTAACTGAATGAGAAGGATATGTGGGAGTTCAAGAAGAAATTCTATTGAAAAGCCTTTTCTGTTTTTTGTTTTATTTCAATTTGAAAAGAGTGGCACAAGAAGAGTGATTCTTACTGTTTAGAACTTTTTTTTTCTCTTTGTCTCTTACTGTGTTGATGATGGGACAAATGCAGTCTTCATTCCTGAAAAGCTGCGCATACATTTTGAAAATGAAATATAGGTAAAGGAACATTTTTCCTTCCTGTAACCGAAAAACTGAGATGGTGTTTTTTAATGTAACTTCAGTATTTTAGAGGCACATAAGAACTGTTTAGAAGAGCAGTACAGCTGTCAGCACTTTGCTGTGCCATCGACAGGATACTGGTTAGGCTATAATTTCTTGCTAATTAACTGTTCTGAAATAGAACCCTTTGTAACCAGTCCATCAGCAATCTATGAGGTTTGTGTTGCCCACATCTCTTTTAATTTTAGCAAAGGCCTACGGTTTCTGATCTTGATGTCTTGTTTGATTTGCATTTCTGTTTTGAGACTAACATTAATTACACTGTCAAAACATATTTATCATTTATGTAACATGGAGCTGCCTACAGACCTAAGTTTTCTCAGTATGGAGGTAACATCTTGCGCACTGAATTACTTGATTATAGTAATTCCTTTTATACATTTCTTCTCCAGGGAGACTGTAGCGGCTCCAGCTTTTTCCACATTTCCACTTAATTGTTAGTTTCCTGTACAAAATCAGATAGATGTACAGAAAAAAAGTCTAAAAGAATATTGAGACTAACCTGTCGCACACACAGATTTTTCTGTTTTCTTTTTTTAAAAAAACTCATCCAGTAATTTTGCCTTATCCCAGTAAATATTAATTGAGGTTATGTGTCATACTAATTATTTCAGTAGTTTTTAAAAGTGCTGCACAGATTCTGTTTATCAGAGAGATGTCAAAGACAGATGCTGCTTTAAAAAATAGCTTTTTAATATGTAATTTATTTGGCAGCAGTGTCTCAGTGATGCACTATTTTGAAAAACTTTCCAAAAAAAGTTGTATATAGGCAGTGCAATTCTTGTCTGTGTCAATAATATGTTAATATGATGGTCCAGATCCTAAGCTGGTATTAATTGCACAGATTCCATTGACTTCAATATCAACATATTCAATGGGATTAACAACATGGTCTAATCTAGTACCTCAAACTTCTAATTTAATGTTCAAAATCACAGAAATACAGAAGGTTTGCCCTTCACTGCTGTCTGGAGTTACAAGGATACCTTGGGAAAGCTGGTACTGGCTGCTATGCAGTAGTTTCAGCAGAAGGGATCAAGGTGCTGGAAATTAGGTTTCAGTCATTACTGCAGGCAAATTCCATTCAGATTTGCTTCACTGTGCAGCACACAGGGGATGAGGAGCAGGGCAGATGAACCTCCCAACTTTCCAAAGAGCACTGGTAACAAAAGACAGGAGATGTTATGTCCCAGTGCAAACCAGTGTGTCACAGGAACAGAACTTTGGGCTGGAGTTTTTCTCATCCGTTTAGGCATTTTATAGCACCAGAGAATCACTAAAGTTGGATAAGACGTCCAAGGTCATCGAGTTCAACCTGCGACTGAACACCACCACGGCAACTAAGTCAAGTGCCAGGCCCACTTGTTCCTTGAACACTTCCAGTGATGGAACTGTCAAAATTAGATGTCCTAATTTGAGCTGGATGTCCTTGATTGTCTTTATAGTTGACAGAGAAAAGCACAGGATGATTCATTTCCTGGTAAAATAAGCATCTAAAATGGGCAAGAATTGCCCCCAGAATTGCTTATTTTTTCTCACAGTAATTCTAAAAGTGATTGGACAACTAAGTTAGACCTGGATGACTGGGTTTTTTTCAGTGACTGATGTGAGGTGAGGTGGACTCTCATGTACAGCTCCCAGAAACTGTCTTGAAGGTCTGATATAATTCACCGTTACTAAAAGACCCTACTTAAAATACTGGCACAGAATAAATACAACATTTTGCCCCCACAGGCTATGCCAACATGAGACTACCAATTCACAACTGACTTTAGGGTGTAGCAAATATCCAGGCTGACTTAATCACAAGACATGTAAAATGATCCAACAGGAAAACAGGTTGCAAAGTTATAGAGGCATAATATCCAGGCAATGCTTTAATGTACATAGTTTGAATAAAGTGCAGCCCGTGGTATAAACTGTGCTGATAAAAATCATCTGAGTGTATGTGCTCCTTACAAAAAAAAAATCTCATAAAAATATCACTGTTACATTTTTATATCTCATATATATATATATATATATATATATGTATATATATGTGTGTGTGTATATATCAGAGTGAGATATATATATATCACTGTTTCTTACTGTTTAATTTTAGAAGGAAGAGACTGGGTCATTTCACAGATACCCAAACTCAAGACTGTCTACTGAGAAACTCTCTGGTCTCTTTACTGGCTAGGATCCATCATGGAGGCCTGAATGAGAAAAGGGAAGAAGCAGAAAGGTTAACAACTAAAGTATCTCTCTGATTATGTTAGAGAGAAATTTATTCAGAATTTAATTAAAAGAGTTAACTTAATTAAAACCAAAATTATCTCTTGAATTTCAATCACAGTATGACATTGGTACGTTTTAATGACTACTTTTGCAAGGTTCAAATATTCTTATAATTTAAAAAACCCACTCTCAACTACCTTAAAAATGGAGAAACTCTTGAACATGGAAAGAAATTACAAGATCTTTTGCCACCAGATCAGCGAGCAAAAGTGTGGACCTTTCCAGGGAGGAGCAAAGGCAAGGGCTGGAGAACCCTGGACTATAAGTGACACATTTCCCTTGCCTGCCCTACACTCTCATACAGACAATATTTCAATTTAAGTACAAGCGGGTGTGTTAGAGGAGTACTTTCAAGGACTTGATTTACATCCAGGTGCCTTTCTAGGGTCAGGTAATGGAGCAAATCTCTCTTTTTTTCTGTTCAGCCTGAGCACATACTGTTCCAGCACTGAAAGAAGAAAGTAAACACCCCAATCCTCAGTGTAGGTTTTGAGGTAGTCACTGAGGGCACACATTGAAAATGGCAACCTTGGATCCAAACAGACTGATTTACTGAATTACAGTAGTTTCACGAATATAAGCCGCACCATTTTAACTAAAATTTTGCTCCCACATCGGAAATGCGGCTTACATTCAGGGGCGGCTAATATGTGAATAATTTTCTGATATTTCCAGCCCCTGAAGTGGAAACCGAGGTGC
>PYHW01010255.1:3961816-4042282 GCA_013186435.1 Turdus rufiventris
GGTGCGGCTTATTTAAGGACAAAAAACGAAATGTTTGCCAATACCCAGAGATGCGGCTTATAGTCCGTGTGGCTTATATTCGTGAAACTACTGTACTTGGATCCAAAGTTGATTCAACCTTTTCATCTTCGTTCTGACAGATCCAGTTTTCTTAATTAAATACCAGAGGCTACACACGTTAAAATTAAGCATTTAAAAATCTTTTTAAAGGTACAACTGATTTGAGAAGGAAGCCCCTTACTAACAGAATTTGACTAAGAAAAGCTGATAATTTTATACTATTAAACTGGCATGTTTGATAATAGTCTCCTTTTAATGGTGTTTGGAGTCAGAGACTGGTGTGGATGGAAGTTGAAAAGAGAAATATATATAAAAAGATGTGTCCCAACACCCTCTCTTTTAAACTGTGTTCTTATTTTTGACATGCATGCTTTGTTAGAAAAATAACCAACTAATTAATTCTTCATGTAAGAATTATTTAATTATTTAAGTAATTAATTAATTAACTCTTAATGTCTGAGTTTTTTGGTTTTTTTTCTCAAAAGTCCCCTTTGATTTCTTAATGTTCTTTTAATGATCATCATTCTGTATTTTGAGAAGTAACTGTTAGGCATCCATATGTACATTTTTATTTTAGGAGTAACTCAGGTTTTCTAATGACCATGATGGAGAACAGTGGAGAGATTTCAGGGCATTTCAGGGACAGTCATGCTAGCTGGGACTTCCAAAGCCTTTGGTTAAAACAGTATGCACCAAAAGACTATTCAAAAAACTCAGTACTCTTTTGATACAGGATTAGATTTGTCACCTTTCGTTATGAGAAGGTCTCTTTTTCCTCTTCTGAAATAATTTCAGAGTTGGTGCTGTCTTTCCCAGTGCAGAGCAGAAGCTCTAGCACCAGCCTGGGCACCTGCATTGTGTCTCTGCTGGTCCTCAGAGGAGCTCTGTGTGCCTTCAGCAGCATGCCCCTGGGACCTCTGCCCCCAGGGCAGCTCCAAGCTCCCTGCAGAGTAATTATCCTCCTTTTGAATAAACCTCCTTACAAAACAGAAAATCCAGTTTACTCCTGACACAACCATTTCCTTTAATTGATGGTGCTTTCATGTAAATTCATCATCCAGCTAACTTTGTGATCTCAGCCTAAATAATGTTATTTTGACTAAGTGCTTAATGGCTATATCGATTTGTAAAAAACCCCTCAGGTGATTGTATCTTGCAAATGGACCAAAAGGGGTGATTTATTAAAAGGCTGCCTTTTGAAAGGTGTTCTGAATGTCACCTACAGCCACCGCTATTTCATCAACTAGATCAGATTTCTCTGCTGCCTTGTGCCTGAGAAGGTCTGTGGCTAACCTGAAGTTATATCTAAATTGACTTATTTTAGTAATTTTATTTCTAGTATAAACATTTTTTGGCACTGAAATATGGGTGGAATAACTGACTTCTATGGCTGTGAAAACAGTAACTTTCAGCAAGTTTAGACAAATGCAGTGTAGATTAAGAGGGATATTCTGCTTCCAGCTATATCAGTTAAACTGTTGCTTATGATTTATCAGGAAATCTTCCTTGTGTTTCTACTATGTATACCCAAACCACCAAATTTCCAGTTCTCCAGTGCTGGAATCTTCTTCCTGGCTACTCTGTGGTATTGCCATAGTGCCTGATATTTCGGTTGTGACTGATGCTGCCTTGCTGGCATCACAGAGCACATAAAAAATATTATTGTGGTTTACAGAACAGGTCATTTGTAGCCATCTCTGTGCCACCTTTGGCATTGCTGGGCAATCTAGTCTCTGTGAGGGTCTGGCACTTAAGATATCAATCCTTACAAAACTAATTTGATATTTTACACTTTTTCCTGACCGGGTGACAAATCAATGCATGTTATGCTGCACTGCTACATTCTCATTTCTCCAGAACAATTTATACTTGGTTATAATCATATTATATTATATTTTAATTTATATTTTATTATCATTTATACCTGGCATAATTGTTGAATTTGGTCCACTATGAAGAAGCAAAGAACCATTTTGTTTTCTCTACATTACTCTAACAATGTCCTTCCTTAAAGGAAAACCCAGTGAAGCCAATTGCACATATTTATGTTGAAGTGGAGCAAGTACCTAAGCAGTTAATACTTTGATTTAAATAAGAGTCTGAAATACTCATATGGTTTAGAACTAGAACAGTTTTTTACCATTTTTGTAATTTTTGATTGATCATTATAAGCTAATAGAGGGAGACAGAATGTATGTTACGATCTTAAAAAAATACTTTTCCCACTTTATTAAATTAGGCAAAAAATAAATTCTGCTCCATATATCAAGACAGCCTTTTAATACAACTAGAAAGAAAATTTTAGTTTCTTTTTCTAGTTTATTCATAAAAAGACATATTTATGTCTAAGGAAATCAGAAATCTTTGGTAAGCACCACAAACAACAGGAAGTTATCCTGGATTGATGTTTTATGTGTCCAAAGATGGAGCAGGTCTCTGGCATCTGCTCAAGTCCACGGTTCAAATCTGTCTGAAGCCATCCTGCACCAGCTCTGCCCTCCTGGTGCTGTCTCCTTCACACCCCTGCCTCATGCTGGGTCTCATTCCCTGCTGTGGTGCTGCCTCTGATGCTCAGCTTGTCTGAACTGAAGACAAGAATTCTCCATCCCAGTCTTCTCATTCCCAGTTCAGTTTTCATCACCACCATTCAGTGCCCCGTGGAGCTATGGGGCACTGTTTTCAGTCAGTGCTCAGCACCCCAGGACTGCATTGCCCAGCACCAACCCTCTCTGTGCAGCCAGCAAAATCCTCCACAGCTCTGCAGTTTGCAGAATGATGACTGAAAACGGGGAAGACACAAAGCAGTGCTGAGGAGGCTTTATATGCTTGCTTTGGACTATTAACCACTAAGGGAAATAAAATGTACATGGTAGAGAATGATGCAAAGGTGACAGGAGCCCCTGTCCATCACCATAAGAGGATGATAAATAAAAAGTTCCTTTTCCATTAGGAGAAGGAAAGTTTCTTCCCATATATAATGTGTTGTATTTATGATTGCCGGGACCAAGAACTAGACATGCTAGAAAAGCATTATTGTTGGTAACAGGACCATTCTCAGATGCCATCACTAATTGAAACAATTTGCAAGTGATATAAAATTTCATGCTTCAGACCTTAAGGCAGTATTTATTTATTAGAGATCTAAACCCAACCATGAACAGTAAACTGTGGACTGCTGTGTTACTTTCTCCTTTAACAAGACCCTAATCTTTTATGTAGTAGTTTCTTAAGTCAGCAACACATACCAAGTTATCCCCTTTACTTCACTAGAACCACTTTAGTGTTTAAAACAAATAGAATTTGGTAGCAAGATTTGACTCTCTATCCTCTTACTTGATTTTGTTAGTCTCCAATTAGTCACAGATTTCTGTCTCTGAAACTTTATGCCAGATAAGAACTCGTTAACAGTGTTGAGATGGACTTTTTTATTCCCTGCTCAATATTTGATCTCTGTGACTGTATAGGAATTAATTTCATTTCTTCCTGCCATAGTTCACTGTAGCCAGTTTCTCACAAACTTCCAGTCTACTGGAAGTTTCTTCTATTTGTTGAACTTGTTGAACATCTGTGGGATTTTTAATTTCTGTTTAGTGTTCATGATCAAATGCTTGCCAGAACACTGCAGTTACTCAAATGCTTGGTAGCTTTAAATCATGTCACTCTGCTGAAAGAATCAGACGTTTTAGAATAAAATATTCAATCCTAGGGGGAGAAAAAAGGGGGGGAAGTAAAAAAGGCAAGAACTTGTTTTGGTTTTGCCACAGGGAGAATTTTTCTTCTTCAGAAATGAAAATGAAGATTAAGTCAGCTATGAAGGGTTGCAACAGCAGTTTAACATTCATGTTCGTTAGACAGAGAAGTGATCTGCTGCTCAATTAGTAGGGATATACCTGCTTGTGATGTTTCATTATCACATTAGCCGTGTGTTTGATTATTCACTGCTATTCTTTTACATGAAGACAGATGTAAAAAACAGTGAAGTAGTTATCACAGTGATAACCTGTCTTATGTTACAGGTAAAATGGGCTTCCTGTGCTGGATATTGTTCACCCATTTTCTCTATATCTAATGTTTCCAAGGATGTTGATCACTTACATCTACATTTGCAGGGGGAAGGTAGGGGAGCAGCATTATGGCAACTCTCTTAGTGGAAACATTCCTCAGACCCACTGCTTGAGTTCATTAGACTCTGTCTTAATTTCTAATCTTTACAGCCTCCCCCTTCCTCTGTGAACTTTCTGTACTCCCTAAAGCATCTGAAAAATACTGAGTTTTTGCTTTCTTCTTAATTGCTGGTTACAAAACTGACAGGAGATAAGATTGGTGATAGGACAACAAAATGGCACTTCAAACAAAGCAGTCTCAGATTCTGAAGAGCATGTTTCACATGTTTTACATGTTTCACTCTCTTAGAGCAATTTAGCTCAGAGCAAGGCTATAAATCTCTACCAGAATTGAGGGCATCAACTGTAATTCAAAACTTTCTTTAAATGGAGGTTTTCTTTCCTAGCTCTGCCTTTCTCTCTTTTATGTATGATAGCACTTTTATTTATGATTATCAAGAGTCAACATTTAAGACTTGCTTTCTCTAGACTCACTGTTCACTTAGGCTAGCCTGGTGATATAAACTTAGCAGTCTAAAGTGTTAATCCCTAAGCTGATCTCTTTATTCCAGATAGCTGCAGCAAAGCATTATATAGAAAACACAACTGGAGAGGCTACTCATCAGCCCATACTGGTGTAATGGGAAGAGGAGCTCTTATAGAATCCTTTTTGGACTCAAGTAACCCAGTTCCAAGGTCACCTGAGTCACTGTTGCAATGTCAATCCATTTAGTAACACTGGACGATGGCAAATTTACTCATGTAACTCTACAAGAAGTGAATTTGGCTTAGTTTTTCCATACAGGAATAAAGAAAGATACACCACAATGCATTTTTTTAATCAGATGCTAATTTTATGAATTATGATTATATGTGCTTTGGGGAAAATACTCTTCCACAACAGAAATACTCTTATTAGTACAAAAAAAACAGTTTAAAAGTGTGTAGTTGGCTTAGACAATTAGAAAATTCAGCAGTGTGATGCTAATGACTAAATATTAATCTCTATGAAATTTTTAAAATTTTTAAGGAAGCAGTATTGGAACAGTTCTGTATCCGTATTGGAACAGTTCTGTATCCGTAGAGTTTTCTTGGATCTTTTATTGATCCTTATGCTGGAAGACAGAATCTATGTTAAACCAGTCTCATAACTGGTCTGCCCATCAAAGTCTTAATAGCTTTGCATATATTACAATATTTTTAACATGCCTTGAATTTCCTTTTATTAACTGCATTGTGAATATTTATTTTAAATATATGCTTCTTGTACAGGTAGGTAGCCAACCTTGCCTAATTTCAACCAGTGTACCTGGAAGGATTTCAAAAGGTTAAAGTGTGGTACACCATAAAGTAGAAGTTGTTGAATAATATTTTGTTCCAGTATATTGATACTGCTTTCTTAATATACTGTGTCTGTACAAAGCTCACAGTTCAGATGATAAAAACAGGGGGGGAAAAAATCTTCCTTTATTTATTTTATGAGCTTAATACTGTAATCTCAGAAATTTCAGTGTGTACTTACCCAGCATAAGCCTTAACACACTTATCCTTGCTAACTCTCTTTCTTCTTCACTGTAATTTGGGATTCCCATTTCCACCCCTTCCTTCTTCCTTACTGAAATAAAATGTTTCTGACTCTGAGTGACACTTTCAAATAATAGTGAGGTTCATGAAGAGCACTACCTTACAGCATCCTAAGTTTTAAGTAACACAATCTTAAGGTTATTTCTGTCATCAAGTTTCCATCAGGTTAATCTTCATCTCTTTATTTTTCTTTTCTTTTTTTCTTTCTGCTTTTATTTTTTTTTTCATTTTAATTCTTTCCATAGCTGTAACTTATACAAGTTACAAAAAAACGCCACCACCAGTACCCCCTCGTACCACTTCCAAGCCACTGATCTCCGTCACGGCACAGAGCAGCACAGAATCCACGCAGGACGCATATCACGACAGCCGGACTCAGAGGATATCCCCGTGGCCGCAGGACGGGCGAGGGATGTACAACTCCACCGACAGCCTGGACAGCAACAAGGCCATGAACCTCGCCCTGGAGACAGCTGCAGCACAGCGCCACGCGGCCGACAGCCAGAGCACCTCCATACGCACCAGCGACAAGGCCATCCTAGTGACAAAAGCAGAGGAGTTTCTCAAGAGTCGGCGCTCCTCCATAGGGATCCAGGTAGCCTGTCATTAACATCTGTCTGTGATGAATTGCTCGTCTTCTTTCCCTAAATAGCATAGAATGAGTCATTCAGCTTCACTTACTCTAATAATCTAACAAACAACCCCTGGCTGCTCAGCGCTAATTGCAATTCACATCATGGCTCTGCAGAAAACTCTTCGGCTAATACACTGTACCTGGGAGAAAATGAATGAATAAATCTCTAGGGAGGTTACCTGTCATTAACACTTGATATGAAAATTATACTGCAGAGCTACAGGTGAACAGCATATTCATCTCCTTCCCTCCATGAATTCACAGCCTTTTTTATAGAATTTCACCAGCTTTAAAATGCTTTACTAGACTTTTTCCATTATATTTCTCTTTTGACCTTGGAAAATGTGTAAAGCCACTCAATCTTCAAGTATTCTACCCAAAGAAAGACCCTTGCCTTTAAATTATGCATGAAAGAAGGTATCAAAAAAGAGAAGGAAATGTTCTGCTGTTGATACAGAATAATTAGAGATGGCAAGTAATAAAATAACACTAATAAACACAGTCTTTGAGCATTCTTCCATTTGTCCATCAAAACCCACAATATTTATTTCACCTGACAAAATGTGTGGAAAGTTCAGTCAAGTTCTGTTGTTATAGGCAAATGAAGTAAGACAATTCCAAATGCAGCTTTTGATTGCTATCCCTTCTGCTAATGGTAATTGCTAGATAGCTAGAAATGGTCATTTGTTCAAATCTTTAGGACACACCAAGTAATAATAAAAATTGGAAAGCTGAACGCTCAAAGAGTGTGAAGCCCTTTGAGACAGAAGTAGAGGAAAATTTAGGCTTCTGTTCTGGTGAATATCCCCTTTTACAGCACTGGGTTCACTTTTTTGCTTACTTTTGCTAGATTAGTGATAGAGAAACTGACATTTTATTTTGACATAGGTATTGTGGAGACAGCAACATAGTTCTTGAGAAGGTAATTGTCCATTTAAAAAAGCCCAGTGAGTGACTGCATACTAGAAATATACAAGAATATAAAAGAAAGGATATCATTTTCTTTAAAAGTAGTAATTGCATTTCCATTAGTTTCATAATATAGTCATAGAAAAGTGTTTGGGTTAAGCATGTCACAGCTACTGATTGAACGTTACAGGTTAACATTTTACTATGCTGTAATTTTGCTGTTCCATAGTGCATTAGACTAATGGGAAGGAATCAGCTTTACCAGAAAGCTGTTTGTCCCTTTCCTTGACATAAAAGTTTTTTCTTCTGATTCTTCAGATACAGAAAAGTAAAATTCAATTTAACAACCATGGCAAAATATTCACCTTGCTACTTTTCAAGTGTTTTACAAAGTAATTAGTGTATCCTAAATTGCTCGGAGAAGGAACTTGGGAGATAACACTGAAAAGTTCAAAGGAGAAGCAAAGAAATTTTTGGTACCTTTTAGTGCCTAACCTGAAACTTACTATTCAGAAAGGAACAGTGTCTAGTGTTGTTCTTATCTGTCCTTTACAGCAGCTGTACATAGTGGTATTTATCAATGTTGGCGTCTTGATTTGGTCAGTCCTGATATTCCAGCAATTAATTCTGGAACTTTGATTTCATTGCTTGATCCTGTTTATTACTACAAGTGATGACAAGTATTTTCACTGGGTCCTGACCCTTCTTTGTGTGTGCTGTGTTTCATAATATGTGCTTATAATCCACAAAAACCCTTGTGCAATGATTTCCATGGAGGCAGTGGATTTTCTATGGCAACTTGTCAGCTGACACTTGGACTGTAACACTGGTCCTCAGATGCACACATGGAGAAAGGCAAACGTTGTTTGCCACAGCAGGTCTTAGAAGGGTGAGATGTTTATTATCTTTCAAGAAACACAAACTGCTTGGTTGTACCACTTGATGTTAGATAAGGTTGACTTTTCAACAGTATTCTGAGTACATTTTAGTTGTTCGGGATTTTTTTCAACACTAAGCTTCAAACATCACATTAGTGCAAAAAATAGATTTCTGCAGTATTTTTAAATAGGAAATGGATTTTTTTATATTGCTATTGCCAAGTTTGTACAGAATAAAAAACACAAGGTAGAATGTTCTTATTGCAAACTACACAAATAGTAATTTATGCATTCAAAGTACAGTTGCAGTATTTAATTTCTTTCAGACTTCTGTGTTAAAGTACTTTGGAAAAGGATGTTTTTTATTTGCATATTTCCTTGATTGACTAAATGACTTGTTTTCTCATTAGCATGCCATGGCAGGGTAATGCATTGGATTTGCATTGATTTGCATTAGTTAATTTGCTATCAGGATGGCTAATTTGTGCATTTTTTACTGTTCCACTCCTTTAACACATTGATGGAAGAATGTTTGCCAAGAGAGCTTCATACAGCAGCAGAGAGGAATTAACAAAGGTAGAATGACCAGCAGTGCCACTGCAAATGGAAATACAAAGGACCCACCCTAGGGCTTCCATGTCTTAGACATATATGATTTGTGTAGTGTACCTGTAGTGAATTCAAGTCCTTTTAAAAAGCCCTGGCATTCTAGGCATGTGCCAATAGGGTTGGTGTTCACATGCACAGAGAACCCAAGCTCCTAGGGGAGCACTGGAGTTACCATACATCTGTAACTCCTGTCTGCAGAGACAGACAACAGCACAGATACCCTAATCCATCTCATGGTATGTTAGTCCTATCCCAGATAGGAATTTTGAACGAAAAAATAAAAGCTTTGGAAATTAAGCTTTTCCACAAAATAGCTGGAGGCTTTTGGGTTTTGGTTAATTTTTTTTTTTTCCACTGACATATTTAAATCAAGACAAATGTTGTCAAGCATGTCAATAGGCACTAGGAGAAAAAAATGCTGACTTATAAATTCAAATTAATTTCAAAATACTGATTTGGAGCTTAAAAATTTAGTCAGCAATTGAAAATATATGTATATGAAAAGAACAAGACTCTTGTAATACTAGTAGCTATAAACTTCATATCTATCTTCTATCATGACAGCAAAAGACTAATCAAAGGACGTGAATTAAAATGGAGAGTAGGGATTGTCAAGAGTAAAATAAGCACTAAATCAGAACAAGGTTGTTGCTAAGATATTTTCCAGGATTTTCCTCGCTCTTTTGCACACCCTGGTATATATGCTAATGATTAACATTTCAAAATCTGCACTAGTTATAAACCATTTCACATTAAAAGCATTGAGAATGTGAAATATATGAGAAAACATGTCAAGAAATTTCTCCTATTTATTTCAATACTTCAAAACATGCAGCCCTTTGTTTCTTCTCTATTTAAAAGACATCTAGGCATCTCTAAATGAACAGAAACCCTGGAAACGAATGAGATGAAAACAAATGTTCTAAGTGTGAAGGCTGATTCACAGTCGTATTTTTGGAGACAAACACTAATTGTAGCGTAGAGAATGGACTCAGTCATCTTCATTTATCATCAGAAGATCACGCTTCAAAATACCTAGTGTGTTTTTTAAATCTCCAAGATCTACATTGAACAAACCCTTCTTATAAATTAGCTGCATCCAGGGAGATTAATGCAATAGCTTGCTTGCCTAAGTTTTTGTTTTGTGACAAAAGAGGATCTTTGGCATAATTTAATTATATATATAATGAAATTATTCATGTCACAGGGTAAAAATGTTGTTCATGATATTCTGCAGTCTCAAACTAGAATTCCCCTTTAACACAAAGCACTTGCTACCCAGATGCTAAATATACTTAGATAGGCACCTGCATTTTCTTTGTACAGTTTAGGTTATGCCATTTCTGTCAGTGCTCTGCTTCAAGAGTATATACAGCAATCAAAAGAAAGATTTGCATTGATTGCACTGGTCTTTGGACAAATGATCCAAAGTTATAGAAGTAAGTATTGTTTATTCTTCTCCTAAAATGACTGTTAGACTGTGCTTTTGTGAGAGGAGTGTATGAAGACCTTTGCCTGGAGAAGTCAGTGAATATATATTGGTTAAGAGCAATTTGCCACTTGGCATTAAATGCACCAAAAAACTTATCTCTACTGTGTACATTATTTTCTTGCCGCAATCTCATATAAGATCGACATAAATACCATTTCTACACTCTGGCTTGTATTTTTAGTAAAAAAGTCCTTTCTTGAAAGATCAGAGGAAGCTTTCAAGCTGCTCCTTTTGGTAATTAGCAGTTACTGTGCCATGCCACATATTTGAGTAGTCCAGATGTTCAGCTGGGAAGTAGTGGAGTGGCAAAATGGAGCTCCATGGTGAGACAGAAAAAAATCTCACAAGCATGGAAGTATAGGTTTATTTTGCTGGGTTTATACAATTATTTTTAAAGAGTGTGTGGTTTTGGATGGATAAAATATTCCATCAGTTAAGGAAAGCAATAGCTGTTCGTACTGTAGTTGTATTTGAAGTGTTTTTCCTACTTTGAAGTCACTGCATACAAATAAGGTCTCCCCATACCTAAGAATGGTTATCTGAATTCACAATTACATGTACTTGATCTAGTGTCAAAAGTAGTGTTTTCTACTCTATTTTAGTCTTGTTATCTCTGAGAAGCCTATGCAAGAGAGGAAGGGTAAATTATTTCCTTTCCTGTACATCATCAGTGAGATTGTTTATTAAACTCTAATTGTAGAATAAATTGGTTACAGCAGTGAAAACCCATTGAGGGCAGTGAAGTTTCATGGGGAGAGATAATGTGGCCTGAAGGACTCTCACTGCTGATGTTTATGAGAGAGAAGCAAAAGTCAACAGGTTAAAATCTGTTTTCTTATGCATTGAATATATTAACTTCAAGTCTACCTTTGAGACAGTATGCATAGAAGCTTAGATTGGAATTTTTAGGATGCTACAATGTTATTGCAGTTGCAGTGCTCGTGTTTAAGAACAGAGTAAGGCTTCAACACAGAAATAAAGATTGCTTTTAGAGTATTAAAATATTATCTTAAAAAGCATAGTATATACTTTGAAATAATAATTCAGTTCATGCATTCTTTGCTAGAATGAGTACCTATAAACATACTAAAATTGACTATAACAAGCAAGTTACTTGCAATAGTGATTTGCATTTATTCAAATAATTTTGTGTTCGTATAATTTACTTGTGGATCCTATAGTCCCAAGGCAGTGTTAGTATCTGATACTTCATTTTCAAATTTAGAGCTGTGTCAGTCAGCAGTGACTGATCTCTAAGGAATAGTATTATTGTCTGCTCCTTGTATCAGCAGCAAGGAATGTGAGAGGGACAGTTATGTCTTTGTGAGACATAAGACATAGAATCATAGAATCATGGAACATCCTGAGTTGGAAGGGACTCACAAGGATCATTGATAAAACAGAAATAATCTCATGGTCCTCCATTATATTTGCTACTAATATTGCAAGCCTATGGACATAAGCACATATGGCAACATTTTACATGACATAAAATGCAAAATTTAAGGAACTTTTAGCTCTTTTTTTGCCATGAGAGAGGAAAATTATTTACTATATTAGATCTCTTTTCTTCTCTTTTGTGTTTGGTATGACTGCCTATTTTTTCTTTCCTGTTTTGTGTGAGATTCCATCATAAACATATCAAGATAAAATTTTTCACATTATTTTGCCTTATTGAGACTGTAGGCCAATTTGAAAATATTAAGGCTTTTAGAATCCATGTAAATATTAAAAACAATAATATATCGAGGAATATAAAAACAGTTTTAGTAAAACTTACTTCAGTTTCAAGAGTCACACAATCAAATCAAATGTATTACTTTTTATCCTCTGCTCATTTGAGTTTAGCCTGACCAAGTGGATGAAAGAGTTTCCTGCTGTTTTCTAGCAGAAGTCTTTATAATATCTGTCATACAGCAATGTAATTTATTTGTTCATTATTTTTCTTTATGATGGCAAATTATTGTCTTATTTTCCACTTTTACTTGTGCTGCTATTTGCCTCCATTTTACATTTTGTTGATTGTTAAAATATTTGCAATGCTAGATTTTGCCTGCACACATACACACACAAAAAATTGGCATTCTCCTGCTGTTACAAGGCATAGTGAGAAAATGAAAGCATTAAAATATCAAGGCAATCATCAGGTCATTTAGTTAGTGTCAGTCTTGGCAAGCTGGAGGGAAGGGAAATTTGGCAAATGTTTGTATTTAGAGATAAGTAATATCATTTTTATCTTGATATCTAGATCATCATTTTTCTGATTTTTTAATAAAATTTTAGAGTGTATTATTGCATTTGTGCCTGTGAATTTTAGGTATCAATTGCACATTGAGTCAATTACTCAGGATTATATCTCCAGGTGAAATGTCAGTAAGAAAACACTTGAAAACAGATAGATGAAAAAGACTTTTTCTCGATGTATTGCATCAATAGAAAGATACCAAGCCATTCCAAATATAAAAAGTAAATCTGCCTCAACACATCAGAAGCAGAGCTCAAAAGAAGACCTGCCATTTCTTACTAAACCAACCAATGTAGCTGGCAAAGCAGGCATGTTTTTGATATGCAATAAGGAAGAAGGGTGTGTGTTGAAAGTCTGCCTGCTTTGTTCCAGAAAAAGAAAAAAAAGATGGACCAATTGATGTTCTCCATAGCGACCTTTCCTTGTTTATGCCTTTGGACCATCATGCTTCCAACAACACTGTGTCTGAGCTGCTGAGCCATCTCTGTGGAAAGCAGAAATCTATTCTCTGTCCATTGGCCACTGCTCACCTCCAGAGTGTTGCTAGCCGTATGTTACACCCACAGCTATGACACCATTGACCCTCCTTACCCTACTTCTGTCTTCAGGAATCTGGCTTACACCTCATGCCCTGGGACTCACTCCCTAGATACTAAGGAGCACATTATATAAAAATGGTCATCCTAGGGATATCACTCATTGTAGGAAGTGCAGTGCTTTGAAAAGGGCTGAAGGCAAAGACTGACATGTGCAGAGATGGTAGCTTGGCTTCATCCCTCTGGCTTTGTCTCAGGTCTGAACAGGCACATCCTTCCATGCTGAGTCATGTGAGAGACCAGAAGACCCTGATAAATCTTTTGTTCCCATCTGCTCAGCTTCTTCAGTCTGGCCACCCACAAACCTCTTTTGCTTTGTCAAATCTTAAGGCTTGTAACCCTGTGGAGCCTGTGCCTACATCACTGACACCATCATCTGCAGCTGCAGTTCAGTCAACCAAATTCAAGGAACTTAATCAACAAACAGAAGTAATAAGAAATGCTGATGGTCTTCTCCTTCAGACCCAGTCCAATAGAATAATAAAATAAAATTGAATTATGGAATAGTTTGGGTTGGAAGGGACTTTTAAGATCATCTAGTTACAACCCACTTCCATGGGCAAGAACACCCTTCACTAGACTAGGGAGCTCAGGGTCCCATCCAATTTGGCTTCAAACACACTTCCAGACATAAGGTACCCACAACTTCTGGGCAATCTCTTCTTAAATTAAGTGATTTAACTCAGACTGACTGGATGCTTTGGGATGAACCCCAGTATGATAGCTCTTAGGAACATTTTAGACTTCCTCATCACTCCAATTGCTGTTATGGACTTCAACATCAAACAACATCCTTCAGAAAATGTTTCCCCACCTCGAACATCATCTTCCTGCTAGCACTCCTACAGGTACAACCACTAGCCAGTCTAAGCATTTTGTGTTATCTGCTCTTATTCACTACAGTCACATAATGGGTCAGGTTGGAAGAGACCACACTGGGTCGTCTGGTCCAACCTCCCTGCTAAAGCAGGGTCATCCCAGAGCATATTGCACAGTATTACATCCACATAGTTCTTTAATATCTCCATGGAGGGAGACTCCACAGCTTCTCTGGGCAATCTGTTCCAGTGCTTGGTCATTCACACTGTAAAGGAGTTCTTCCTGTATTCAGTTTCTGCCCGTTGCCTCTTGTCTTATTGCTTGGCACCACTGAGAAAAGCCTGGAAATTTCCTCTTGATACCCTCCCTTCAGATACCTGTAGACATTCATAAGGTCCCTTCTCAATCATCTCCTCTACCTCTGAGAATGAGTTGACTCTTCAAAATCTGTCCACACATGTTTGATGGAGGTCTCATTTCAAAAGTCAAAGCTGCAATTGCAACTTGCCTCTCTTCTCCCCCACAACAGCCCACATGAGTATCACATTCTTTGCCCAGTTAATTCGGAAAATTAATGTGTTTTGTATGCAGCTCTCCTCAAATCCCTGAAAGGACTAGGTGAGTGACTAGTCCCACACTTAGACTAGAGTTTGTTATTTAAGGCTCTTTTGAATTCTTCTTTGCTATAGATAAGTCTGCATTTCCTGATAGATAGACATCTCTTTGTGCTAACAACTGGACAACATGGCTGCTTTGCATAGAGCAATGTTCTTTCAGAGACTGTGACCGCCAAGCAGCTGCAGCTTCTAACTCATGCTGCAGCCAAGATCCACCTTAACTAGGAAACCAATGTGCCTCTCATTTCAGATGATTGTTCTGGCTTTTTTCCCTCCAAGCTGCTTCCTCTGTGGTTGAGGACTTTTTTTTATTGTCAGTGTCATGAGGAAACTTTCTTTTTATCCGACAACATCACATTCCAGAGACTGTTACCAAGTCTGATATTTTTTGTTCCTCAATGCCTTGACCATCAAAATGAATACAGCAAACTTCCATGGAGCTGCCAGGGTGGAAACAGATGGTAGCATGCACTGTTCCCTAGACCTTATGCAGAATAAAGGGAAGTGCCGGGAAATGTGTCTTTTCTGGACTGTTGTCACACTGATAGCCAGACATTTTAGCACGTCTGAGCCTGGTGCTATACTGTGCAGTTCAAGCATGCCGTTAACATTTACTGAAGGGTTCCTGCACTAGCTGTTCTCATGAACATCTCCATGACTCACATACAGGTAAATATGAACATGTACTCACTGCTGGCTGGAACTCCCTTCCATGTGAATGTACACTGAACTACAGCTTAAAGATGGCAGGCGAAGTTACCAGCGACTGCCTTCCTCAAGAAGTATAGTCCACATATGCACTCATTTCCCACCTTCCTCCCTCCATGTCCCTGCATCCCTTCAGAAACCAGGTGGGGTTGGGACTGTGCTGCTGAGACACAGATGCAAAGAACATCAGGCTCTTTCCCGAGATACCTGTGACTGCTGCCAGGGTAAAACTTCTCTTATCATCGGATATATTCTTTGAATTCACACCTGGAGTGTGTATACTGAAAAACTAGTTCATACGGGGTTTTTTTATTATTTAACAGTGAAAATATCATTCAGAAGGAAAAATCAGTTCTACTCTTTTTCTTTCTTCCTGCCTCTCCCTTGATTCAGTATAATTTACATACTGCAGCACTTGCTGTGTCAAAGACTTGGGGGCGGTGTGGTGGTAGGGAGTGCTATATAAAATCCCACAGACACTTGCAAACGCAAGTCTCAGTCTTGAAGGAAACTACTGTGAATATATTTTGGAAAGTGTATTTCAGATGGGAATGCTATAAAAAGTGCATAAATTCCCTGCTTGATACAGCATTTTCAGGACTGTGTTATTAAAAAAAGGTGAGATAGGGCATTCTGCTGTATCCCTCACATCATTTAATGGCTTTATATTTGTCAACACAGTTGTCGATAAAATTTCATTGCTCCATTTCTTTTTATCACTTGCAAGCTTATGGGGCTACTTGAGATTTTATTTTATTTTGTAAATCAAGGACTATAATGAGACTGGTATATAATAATATAAAAAAGAGGTTACCCTGTGGATTCCTCATTCTAAGAACAGCCCTTCCAGACCAAGCTTACTCCCTGATTCCACCAAACTGAGTAATTGCTTCTGCTTGGGTTTGAAATAGGGAATTACGTAGCAGAAGAACTTGTGCAAAACTTTAATAAAGCACAACACCAAAACAGTAATACCAGTCTGAATACCTATTGCATTTATTTTACTGTGCTAAGTGTTTCTTAGCAGTAAGAGATGAAATATATAATTAATTTTGAATGAGTGTGTGTAAAATTGTGCTGAGTTGTCAATGCTCACTCTGCAGATGTATCTTTTGTGTTGAATTAGGTGGAAACAGCAACTGATTCAGATACTGAAAGCAGAGGCCTACGGGAATACCACTCTGTTGGAATACAAGTGGAAGATGAAAAACGGTAAATTATGCATGTTCAAAAATCTGTAGTCTTTCATAACACAACATTTGTAAACAGATTTAATAAATAATTTTATTTTTAATAAATAACACTTGACAGGTGCTGCCACTAAATAATTCCCAAAGTAAAATTTCTCATATGAATGCTTATCATTCGGTAACATTTTTGGAGATTACTTAGCAGTTGCTTCACATTTGTCTAACTTTCCAGTTTTTAATTGGAGGAAAAGAAGTTAAAGTATTAAATTGAAATAGTGGTGTAATATAATTTCATTATCAACAGAACAAATACTAAGAACTATGTACTGGAGCAGTCTTGCTTCAATAGGACTCCTCATGCTGATCCAGGCTTTCCCAGTCCACAAAAGGAGACGCAATTCCTAGGATGGTACCTTTATTCTAAACTAGCTTTTTGATTTGTTCAGTCTTTCTCTAGTTTTGTAAAGCTGTTGGCTGGCCCAAGTACTGACCCACAGGTTATCCCTGGCAGGTACTATTTGTCAGGTACTGGACCAGGACCATTATCTCATTTCACTGCAGCTGTCTGAGTGTATCTGGCTGCTAATTGCCTTTTGCCATCACTGATTACAAATAATTTGAGAAAATAGACTCCAATGTGAAAAGATTCCACAAATAATCTTTACTTCTCTAACTTTTTAACTCAAAGCTTTTCTAAAATGTCATTATTCAGTGTCATGTAACAGTGGAAAATCAACTTTTAATGGTCACCTTATAAGACCAAAAAATCCCCCCAACCCACAGTCTTAAATGTGCTGATATTATCTTTCTTTTATTAAAGGATTCTCAAAAGTCCTAACTGAGCAGATTTGCAGATTTTTTCTACTTAAAATTCTGAACATTTGATGATTTTAAAAATATATAATTTACAGACTTCTATCAGGAAGTTCTAGTTCTGCTAGTTATTTCCAGTTTATTTAATAATGACACGTGCTATTTTGTAGTATGAGAATAAATCAATACTTGCTTCCAGAGATAGTTTAAATTATTTTCTTTTGTACCCTTTCTTAGATCAATGATTTCACTATGCATTTTGTTTTTCCTTTTTGTTGCTACTCACCACCTAATTTAATGAGATATACGCAAAGAAAAAATGTTTAACATAAAGTCAAACGAGAAGAACAGAATCCACTTTTTCTCACTGAAACATTATTCTGTGCCTCTGTACCACCACATATGTTATTTATATGTCTTATTATCTTTTCTTTCTTCCCTGTTCACCAAGACATGGACGATTTAAGCGCTCAAACAGTGTAACAGCAGCTGTCCAAGCTGACCTGGAACTGGAGGGTTTTCCAGGACATATCACCATGGAGGATAAGGGACTTCAGTTTGGCTCATCATTCCAGCAGCACTCAGAGCCCAGCACACCCACCCAGTATAGTGCAGTGAGAACTGTACGGACACAGGGACTGTTCAGTTACAGAGAAGATTATAGGACCCCAGTTGACACCTCAAACCTTCCACCACCAGAACCTTGGCTAGAGCCAGCCATTGAGACAGTAGAGACTGGTCGGATGTCTCCTTGTCGACGGGACGGATCCTGGTTTATGAAGTTGCTACACACTGAAACTAAGAGAATGGAAGGATGGTGCAAAGAAATGGAAAGAGAAGCAGAAGAAAATGATCTTTCTGAAGAAAGTAAGAACATTTCAGTATATCTTCTTACAGACGATTACTAAAATATGAGATCTGTTAGGACAGAGCTGTGAGCTGTTGTCCTAGTTTGGAGCACGGGTGTCTGCTAAGAAAGGCAGGAGCTTCTCTTTAGAATGGAGAATGTAACCCCCCTCCCTCCAAATTATTAGAATTTTGAAATCAAGGGGCTCTTAGGCAAATATATTGGAATTAGGAATAATAGTTCTTTATTAAGAAAATTAAAATAGAAATACAGTACTACAAAGCACAAACCCCAAGCCCTGACAAAGTCAGAGTACAACCTGACACCCCGTCAGGCAGGGTGTTGGTAGCAGTCCCAATTAAATGGTGGTTGCAGTCCTCCTGCAGTGACAGATGTGGTTCAATTGAAGCAGTGGTCCAGTAGAAGAGTGCAGTTTTTTCCGAAGGTTCAGTGATGATGTGGAGAAGTCCAGTTTTCCTCTGGAGTCCAGTGGAGAAAGAGCTACCTTAGTGTTCCAAAAATCTTAGTTTTTATCTTGGTAAGAAAAGCTTGGCTCTTTACTCTGGCTGAAGCATCTCCCAATGGGATGAAGTAATTTTATTAGTTATACAGTGGGACTTGATGTGCCATTAGCAGCAGATAACTCCCTGCAGGAAGGATGGGTTGTGAAAAGATAAGGAACAATGCCCTGCCTGGTTTCAATGGATGGCTCATCAGCAGAATATCTCCGATGGAGATAAGGATCACTGTCCCATCTGGTCTCATCAGATGGTGATAGAATAGATAGTTTTGATCACATCCTGTATTGCAACCTAAGACAGCTGTGTTTTGTCCTCATTCATTCTGTAGGAGCAAAGAACCATAATACATAAGAGCACTGCCCTGCAATTGGCTGTGCAAGATGGTTTTTCCCAGAGTTAGGTTTTGTGGAAGTAGTTAAAGAGCCAACTCTAGAGTCCAGTGCAGGATCAAAGTCCAGTATCACATAGAGCTCAGATGGTGCAATAGCTCCATCCACAGCTCCAAATCTGACACATCCTTCCCACTCACTTCTGTGGCTCCAGTGCTTGACCCTGTGCGAGAGCACACAGAGTAGTCTTACATGAACATTGTTTTGCTCTTTTTCTGAAACCTGCAATTTTTCCTCTTAGTGAGAAGCCATTTTAAAATGTTTCCATTCCTTTATAGGCTCTTCAACCTGTTGGAAAAACAGAAAGCAGTAGCAGGCAAGAACAATAGTTAAAGTACTTCTGCAGTTAGACGGGCATATACATTATTAGAAAATTCAGCTGCATTTTCTTATTACAATTTTGTCAAGAATCATTATTATTCTCTCATGTCCTGTGGACACCTTGAAAGGAGTGATGGGATAAAGTGAAAAATAATCTGGACAATTTTGGAACAAGATCCAAGACAGCGCTAATGATAGTAATATATCAAAGTGGTCCTAGGACTCAGTAGCCAGCTCCCTATGATTCCCTTTGAGGTCAATTATCCTTGTTCTTCAGGCTCAGTTTTATAAATATTTCAATCCCTGACAATCTGAATTATTGTCTCAGCTGAGATTTTCTCAGATCACAAATGAATTCGTATTAAGTTTTCTTACTACCATCTTTTCCTGCACTCTTACAAATTTCATCATCACCTCTGAGTGCTGTTTTGTGGTTGTCTTCTTTCCCCCTCAATGAGTTCTTGCTATGATGTACCCTCAAGTCTTGAGCCAGGCCAGCATGGTGACTAAAAGGCCAATTTCAATTTCTTGCACTGACCTTTTCAAAGCAAAGAATGTATGTGTTTTTATGTCATCGTTATTTTATTTTGCAGTCATATTTCTCTGCTGTATTGTGCACAAGTCTGCCAAGTAACGACAGAGAATTGGGGGTGGAGCAGTGAGTAAGGCTGGTTTTCCTTCCTTCAGCCTCTGGTGCTTTCTGGACTGTGGGTTTTGTCCTTATTTTCATCATGACACAGCAGAGCTCATAATTTTCCCCTTCCATTGATACTATGAAGACTTTAATACCCTCCAAGGGACTGTTAAAGAACATATTTTGCTTTGATTAGCCTGTGGAAGAGTTTCCAAGCCTTTCATAATAGTTATTCCTCAGTACTTCTTTCTTTTTTTTCTTTTTCACATATGTCCTATTTTTCAGTTCTTCAAGTCTTTGCAGTGCTGAGTACTGACGTTTCAATGTCATCATTAAGAATCCCAAAGCACCTGCTTCCCAAATCACCTGTTACTGATGTAGGAACATCAGTGTTTTCAGTCTGAAGCAGAAGTTCAAAGAGCAAGACTTTGATCTCCTTTGAAAGAGTAAGATTATTAGGGAGCAAAGGGGAGAAACACACAGTCCTTTAGCCCCTCTTTTTCCTAGCGAGGAGTCTGCAGGCAAGAGCTGGACTTCTCCTACCTCCTCTCTCTGTAAGCTCTTCCTTTTGCACAGCCCTAGTCAAATCTGCAGCCACATGAAACGAGCAATGGAACCACGCTCACATCAGTACTCCCTCAGCTGGAGATGTGGAGAGGCAGCTAGAGCTGTTATTCTTTGGAATACGAAACTGGGTATTGCATGAGGAAAACTTGGATGACCTGACTTTAGCTGACTACCTGTTTTGAGGTGCAGTACCATTCTCCTTCCCATTATGTGAACCTATATTTTTGCACTTCAGAAATACTCTAAAACACCTTGATGCATGGCGAAATGGCAATCAGGAAGGTAATTTTCTGTAAATTGTACCTAGGACATGACAATATGGGCTTCAGTAATTTTTATTGATATTTGGAGTTAGTGACACCCTTTTAACTTGGAATATTTCAGTCAAAAACCAACAGTACTGGGATTTTTTTTTCCTGTTTGCAGAAGGACTCATATTTGGAAGAGAACAAGAAAGAGCAATTCCCTTATAACAGAGTTATAAAATACAACTAAAACCCTTGAAATCTCTTTTTTTTAACCCTGATAGGTTCAAGTTAGAGAACAGGTCTGCGTAGTGTTTGCAAAGTCAGACTTTGTGTTCAGCTGACTGTCAAAAGTGAACCTCGTAGTTATGATTTTTCATTCTATGTGACTCATTTCAAGAGACCTTCCTGAAATAATTTTCAGATTGCATTATTTTTAAATGGTATCGGTCCTGGTTTGAAAGAAAGGTATTTGCTAAGGAAGGCAGGAACCTCTTTTGAAATGGACAATGTAAACCCCCTCCCTTCCAAATTATTATAATTTTGAAATTAAGGAGTTGTCAGGCAAAGATATGAGAATAGGAATAATAGTTCTTTACTAGGAAAATTAAAATAGAAATACAGTACTACAAAGAAACAAACCCAAAATACTCACTGAGTCAGAGTACAAACTGACACCCCGTCCGGCAGGGTGCTGGTAGCAGTCCCATTAAATGGTGGTTGCAATCCTTCTGGAGTGACAGATGTGGCTCTGTTGAAACAGTGCTCTTATAAAAGGGTGCAGTTTTCCTCTGGAATCCAGTGGAAAAAGGCTTGGTGTTTCAAATCTCAGTTTTTATCTAGGTAGGAAAGGCTGGGCTCTTTTCCCTGGCTGGAGCATCTCACAATGGAATGATGTAATTTTATCAGTCATACAGTGGAACTCAATGGGCCATTAGCAGAAGATAACTCTTTGAAGGAAGGATGGGTTATGAAAAGATAAAGAACAATGGCCCACCTGGTTCCAATGGATGGCCCATTAGCAGAATATCTGTCATGGAGATAAGGATCACTGCCCCCACCTGGTCAGATCAGATGGTGATAGAATAGATACTTTTGGCCGCATCATGTATTGCAACTTAAGACAGTATCGCTCCATCTAATAACAGATGAAGTAAAAAGAAGTTTCTAAAGAATTAATTTCCCCAGAGGAATGAGCATCACAGCATTTTAAAAACTCTGCGCGAATATTTTTTTTTCCTGTAGAGCCTTTAGAACATTTTGAATCCCCAGTCTGAGCCACAAAGGTTGTAAGGTGTGTGTCCTCAAGAACTTAAGTTTATTGATATGCCAGCATGAAATGTGTCTTGACATATTTAAACATTAGCCAGTTCCTTGAAGAAAATAAACAGAAATGGCTGATCCAAAAGCAAATTAGTTTTTTTTCCATCTTCCAGCAAAACTACTATTCCCAAAACACTTCACAGCAAAATCTGCACATTCAAATTGTTATTCTTAATCCTGAATCATTTCTTTTTGGCCTGGATATATTAATTGTACCTGAAGACTGAATATAGCTTTGCATCTCATAGGAGAAGGCTGTCCTTATGATACCGCTCCTATTTTGTTTTAAACATGGGAACAGTTAAAATAGAACTGCACTTTGGAAAACAATTTCAGTTTTGGTGTTACACAGTAGCCCTGAGATCACCAAAAGCTGTCTGATTGCTATATTGATTTTTTCTTTCACTGTAGCTTTTCTCCCATAATGTTGTTTTAAGAACTTCACTCATCAGGTCTTAGACAAAGAGATAAATCATTGCAGCACAAATAACCTCTCTCTCCTTCTTTTCAAATAGGTTTTTTCTTAATTTGGTCAGTTGCCATAAGTTTTATTTTGAAGTGTTGCAAAGTTTTTATATTTTTTGTAGAGGCAGTTTTTGTGTTGTGTTAATTATTTGTGTCTATGTGTGTACATTTGCATGTAAAAAATATAGATATGTGTCTGTAACAGTTCTCAGGGTTTGACATCTGGGCATTTGCACTCACAGGGTGCCTCCAGGCAAAGATGTGTGTTTCTCATGAGTGCTGACTGGAGTTTCAGTTTTACACCCTGAAAATTGTGTTTGGTTGCTAGTGTGTAGGTGATGACAAGAAAAACAATTTCAAGTGTCACAAAGCTATTGAAGACCAAGAGGGTCAGCACTCTGCATCCCATGAGCACAGTGATGGGAGTAGGGAGAGCAGAGCAGGGAGAGGGAACCACAGTCCCTGCCCACAGCGTGCAGGCAAAGTCTGCAGGGGAAAGAAGACACCCAGGGCTTCTTAGTGCCACATGCTTCGCCACTAGAATACTTCATTATGGAGAACAGCTCCACAGAGTTTAATCTCACATAAAAATCCTTAGATAGGTGCAAAAATTAACTATAGGATAAACTATGCCAGCAGAAGGATTGTTTTGCTGGTATCCTCTGCATCTTGGTTAGGAGCTCTGCTGGCATAGCAGTAAAGTGATTTCTAGTAGGGAAAAAATTAAAATATTAGAGGGGAGTTTAAAGTATCATCTCTCCCTCCCATTCTCCTTAATTCCATGGATACTGGACCATTCCTTGCTAATCCTCTAGCTGATATTTCCACAGTGCTCCAAAGGCTTTACTAATGGGACTAAATAGTAATAGAAAACACAGAGTAAAAACTGCCATAATTTTAGGGGAATAAAAATCAACAGAAAACCCTCACAGCCAATTGGTTTTAGTATATTCATGAATTAATTATCCATAAAAGCTTTCTTAGGTGCTCGACCAAATACAGGTTATCCTTTAACCAAAGAGAAATTACTGACATCATTTTCTAATGTTTTTCATAAACCTATCCTTCAGAAGCTACTGAAATTGGAGTGTTGTGAATGACTAAAAATAACTTAATTGAACTGAAACAATCTGCAAAGTCCTACAGTATGGCATCCAAGAATTCACCCCAGCATTTGTATTGTTCTGCTGAAATTTTCTCTTTTTGGACCTTAGCTTGGTTGAGGTAAAATGCCAATTTGCAGTAAGTCCCAGTTGGTGAATTACCCCCCAGAGCACTGCCAGCTGGGGGCTGTGTTGTCCTAAAATGCCATCTGAACATTATATGTTTATTTTTGTCTACACGCTCTCTTGATAGTGAAAAAGATATTTCTAAAGATTACTAATTTAGGTTTAGAGATTAGACAAATAGTTTCAATATTTTTCCAAGCATATTTTCTCAGATTGTGGAGTAATTTATTTACAAATATACAGAGGGAATGGAATGAAAATTTAAATTAAAATATGTCATTTAAATAGACAGTAATGGATGCCAGAAGGAGATTGATTGTTAGCAGTTTCTCCCTGCTGGTGCAGCAGTGGCACATTTGAAGAAAGCTTTTAACCTGTCAAGATCAGAATTACAGCATCAGATTATAATCAATTTCATCAATACAGACCTAACTTTCCCCTCTTTACATTTGTGATATGAAATCATTTTTGATTACAAGGTTTCCTATAATTGTTCAAGCAATTCTACACATACAGGGGAAAAGACACCGTTGTGTTAATTGCGCAATTTACACAATCTCTAATCAGGGTGTAAATCCTGAGCCTACTTTTAATGAAGTCATGGTCAGGGTTTTGCATATCTTCAGAGCTGAAATCACACAGGACTCTACAACAAAGATAAAGTGCTTCATATGCTTCAGGGAGCAGAATTAAGGTTGTGTGACTCTTTCCTGACATTTTGGCAAATACAGAATTATCTTAATGGAAGGAGGTATATGGATTATATGAAGATTATGTCTATTTATGTGTATTGGTAGATTTTATCAGCATTTATTTACAAGAAAAATCTTATAGTCATCACCAAACATTTCAATCTCTTCAGTCTCTAGCATTCATCATTCTTTCATGGAGATAATCAATCTACACTCATCAGAATAATTCCCCAGTGCATGAAATTAATAACAAGGCTTTGGATGTCTATTAATATTGTGCTAAAGATTATGAGTTGAAGTGTTTTAATACTTTAATTTAATTACAACAAGGCAGAGTAGCATGAATATGAGAGATTCTAACCTCTATGTTTTATTACATCTGATTTACTTATTAAAATGGAAATAGATCTTTAGTAAATGCTAGGGCTGTAATTATACATGTGTTTTCAGCACTGTGACTCAGTGGCACATGCAAACATTGCAGTCTTATACCCCTGTCAAATGTGTATCCCACCAAAATGCTGCATTGCCAGTGCCTAAGTCCTGACCAGTCTGACTGGGCTTTAAATCACTAATGCTTACTGACATGATGCTTCATGATAATGAAGATAAAATTAATGTTTATTTAATGTGAGGGTTCAGGTAACTGAGATTCACTAGAGAATATAAGACATGTATGGATTCTGTCAGGATCTATATTTCTGAGAGCTAAAACCAATGCCCCTTACTCAGACTGTGTGTTTGAGCTATGAACTGTAAAATTCAGCAGAGGAAATAACAAGTAAACTTTACTCACTAGAGACAACCAATAGAACCATCAGGCCATGGAATCATCCTCATTCTTTTTTTTGTTCAGTGAATCATTTAACATAGCATGGAATAGGTGATGTCAGGGACCTGTTATAGCATAATTCCTCATCCTGGAAAAAGAGGACCTCTGACCCCACACTGAGAGTTTGTCTAATGTCCTAAGCTACAGATCACCAAGAGAAAAAAGGAGGATACAAGGCTATTTGTCAGTGAAGTCATTGCCTTTATTTAAAATGTTGAAAACCAAATTAAAGCAATTTGTGTCAGAACAAATGAAACATTTTTATTCATGTTTTTGTATGTTTGTTCAGGTTTTAACACTCCAGATATTCCCTTCTGTATGCCAATAACACTGTAGAGGAAAGTGAGGGGTTTGGTGATTAAAAACCCCAAACCAATTAAAATGCTTTATTTCATTTGGCCAATGGAACAAAAACAAACCTCAGTGAATTACTCATGCAGCCCTGAACCACTTAACCCTTCTACAATGGATGTCACACAGGACTGATGAATTATGTATATTTCTGTTTAATTTACTGTTGTGGCACAGCTGTACTGTTTGTTTAAGAGAAAATGGAATAGAGTTTGAGAACCACAGCTCTGCATATTAGCACATGCCTTGAAAGTCACCAAGATTGTAACTGGAGCCCAAAACTTTCAAATTATCTCTTGCTGCTATTTGTAGGTGAGCAGATGTTTCACTGGTTGAAAGAAAGCTGAATTAAAATGTAAAATTTACTACCAAAATACAATTTTCATATGCCCTCCTGTATTTATTCTAAATAACAACAAAATGTTAAGTCTGCCACAGTTTAATGTTTCCTATATTAGGGGCTGCAGAGCTGTTGTGCTGTACCAGATTTATCCACACTCACCATCCAGTTTGAATTATCAAACTTGGTTTTTCCAAAATGAAGTAAAATATATCAGAGTAATTCCTGTCTACCATTACCCCACCTCCCTATATCTTTAACATTATTTGAAGATCTGGAAATTCTCCTGCTGAAATAAATTTTTCATTGAGACCACAGCTTATAACTTTTTTGAAAATGGGTTTTCTTTTTCATCATGGAGATAGATGAGGAGGAAAGGAAGTGTAGGAAAGGATATGTAGGAAGGTATAGAAAAGCATGGTGCTACCTACCAAAGTGTGTTATTTATCCCAGCAAATGTGGGAGTCAGGATGTAATTTCTTAGGGATAAGCCAATCCCCTTAGGTAGTACTGCCAATAGAAAGACAGAGGCATCTCCAGGAGGAAATTCAGCTCAACTAAAAATAAGTGCCTAACGTGGCTGAGCTGCTGAATTCAGATCACTGATTATAATGCATTCAAAGATTTTAATTTAGACAGATGACTCTTGGAAACAAAGTCAAGTAAAATGAGTTTGGTCATATTCCCCAGTGCATACTGTAAGGGTACATACACAGACAGGGAGGAAATACCAACACATCCACAGGGGCTGATCCTGGCTCAGCAAAGTCCTGGAGCACCTGTTTGTGCCCCACTTTGTCTGAAGCTCCTGTGCTGAGGACCTTGTATATTTTCCTGGGTGGAAAACCTGTAATTCCTACTGGGTGTGCCAAAACATGTCTCAGAGATATAATTCCTGTGAGGATATAATCCCTATGGGAGGAGTTGTTGTATTACAGTTGAATGTAATAACTTCAGAACAGATAAAGAGATCTCATTCAGGGATCAGTGTAGAGAGTGAAGTAATTTGCAATCACAGAAACAGAAGATATAATCTAAGGCCTTTGGCATCAGAAGAACAGACATCCAACTGGTTCTTGAGGCAAGACAACTTCAACAACTCTCAATTTACATGAGCAAATGCAAATGGGAGAGGTGTCATTTACTTAGAAATTTAAGAATGTTTTCAAAATCATATGGATTTATGGATGCCTGCTTCAGGAATCTGAATATAGTCCCTTGTTTTTTTCTTCTTCCTTAATCAAGTCTCAGTTGTTTAGACTTACTAATATATAATTTATTATACATTCATTATTGCCAAAAGATAAGGTGCCACTGAGCTTTCCTATACCTCAGTCTTTTTTAAAAGTATTTTATGTGTATAATCACAAGCAACAGAACCAAATATTTACTCTCATTTTAAAATAACCAGAAATTTCACCTGTGTATTTTTCAGCTGGATATTGTATTTGCTGCCAAAAAACATTTATGGGTAATAATCTGTCTGAATGTTTAGTCCTAGGTAAGATCCGAAGTGCTGTTGGAAGTGCTCAGCTCCTCATGTCTCAGAAATTCCAGCAATTTTATTGGCTTTGTCAGCAAAATCTGGTAAGTAACTTTGCCCAGCTATTCTTGAAGAGTTTAAGTAGCATTCTGAAATGTTATTTTCATGTCCCACATTAACTTCCATCTTTTTTTAAACTTAGCACATAAGTATGATGTTAGAAGATTTTTTTAAGCAAATATGTCATTTCAGTAATTTTCTTCTGATTATGTTATGTTTACCTCTTTACTGTCTTTATTAAACAAAATAAAATTAGAAGGGAACAAATGCAAGTTTTCTGAGACATAATATTATGGCTTATTTTTGCAATACCCTAATATAGCAATGATATTGTATATCAGAAAGGGGGAAACTTTTACATTGCAATCAGTGGAAAATAGTAAAATAGACTAGTAGAGAATGCATGATCCATCTTTTTACCTACCTGAAAATAGGACTGATCATGGAAATGAGATATCTATAACGTTCATCAAATTGAGTTGGATAATTTGCATTGCCAATTATATATGAGATGTCCTGCGGCTAAAGGAACAGATGCGTTATATTACTTATGAGGGTTACTGCTATTGTTCTGGAAGTTCATTAGAGACTAATTCAATTCTAAATGCTATCTTCATTAATACAACAGCAGCCATCACCAATACAAACGTTATGGCAAGATGATACTAATCAACAGAAGAGCATAATTCTTCTAGCTACAGTTGGTGGTAGAACACTTTTCTTTGTCTCTCTAAAATATCAAGTGTACCTTTTCCTTCTGACTGTCCCTAAACCTTCTATCTTGAAAGTACTGAATTTTGTTGTGTGCATGACAGCAGACATAACCTATACATCTGCTTACATACTTTTCTTTGCTCATTGGGATTTGTCACATAACACCCAAGGCAGAACATCCATTCTGCAAAGACCTGCTTCCTATTTTCCATCTATAAAGTTAAACATTCAGAATACCTGCAATGAAATAATACTGAAAAAATAATGCCAAAAATTTCATACCTTCTGATAGTAAATATTAAGATACATAGTCCTCATTAGGAAAGAATCCAATTATCCACTTCAAAAACTCTGTTAAAACCAGAATTTTAAAAGCTGTTACAGAATAACAGAGGAAATATTCAAAGTCTGACAAGCAAGAATTGACCATATCTATATTATCAATTACATCATGTGTGCTCCCCATCTAGTAATTTGTTTCATACCAAAAGAAGGGAATCTTCATCACTGAAAGTTTCTCTCTGCAAACTTAAAAATGCCTTCAGTTATCTGATTGATTAAGGTATGCAAAATAAGATTTGGAGAGCCTAACCTCCACTCCACTTCATTTATCTTCAAGTGGGCCCAGCATTTGTGCTCGAGAGCATTACTGTAATAGCAAGTGCAGCTCGTGCTCAGCACAGCCATCAGCTGTTCAGGAGTGAGAACAATTCATTACTGCAAAAGCAATAGGAGTGCAAGGAGAAATCTGCAACTTTGTAGACAAGACAACCAAAAAGCTGGCAAGATTTTACTTCTCTTTTTCTCCTTTGGATAATAAACCTCTGAACTCCATAACAGTGGCTTTAGCCGACTCTCAAGATTTAGGCTCTGAATATCCTTCACTTTCATTAAATCAGTAATGGGCTCTGCAGAAAGCAGCAGCTGCAAAACTGGCTGTAGGTCATTCATGTCTGGAGGCTTTTCTTCCTATACCTAATAATAAAGTTTGTTGCTAAATAGTCACTTAGTGCATCCTACAGCAGGCTTTCCATAGGCTCCTAAGGCAGCATCAGTGCCCCAGGGGAACGCTGCCAGCTTGTTCATTCCCTCTCTCTAAAACATCCATCACATACAAGGGCTGCCACACGGCAGTTTCTCTGACAGTGTTCAAGGTCTCTAAGCTTAAATGTAGGACACAAAACAACGTCATTTACTTCCCCCTATTCAGAATGCAACAAGGGTTTTTGAGCAATATACTTATGCAAACTGAAATTTAACCATGAAGTTCACCTATGGAATTTTCTAAAGGACCATGGGGTCTTCAAACGGCACATTTGATTATGCTCTGTGTTAGGAGTTCTTTTCAAAGACTCTCACTTAGGGTAAATTCACAGAAATATAATCTTCAATGAAGTATTCTTTTTTTATTAATCTGGCTGGCTATCTCTTACGTGTATACTGTTCCCACTAACTACTTAGGGAAAAAAAAAAGTCATTGCTGATTAATAAATAGTCTTTTCTGCATTATTCACATTACTTTTTGTAACACCCTTTTTTTCTTTGAAGTGTCCTCCTCCATGCTCTCTAGTCAGCACAGATCCTGCTCTGCTTGTGTGTCATGGTTGCAGGTTAAAAAAGCAGCTTGAGAACCATCTAGGTACTAGTTGCTTGCTTTAGGCCTCCTTCAAAACGAGGGCTGCAAAGTTGAATTCCAAGTAAAATACAAATAAATAAGCAGTTTCTGAGAAGAAGCAGGTTAAGCCAATCTTTTCAAAACTTAGCTGGCTGTAATAGTACTCATTTGTGCCAGCATTTATTCATGAACTGTGGATGTGCAAGAAGCAGGAGGCAGCCCTCTTGTGTCCAGACCACACACGGCACAGCCCTCTGCAAGAGTTGTGCTGGAGGCCATGGTCTTTGCAAACACCATGAGCAGCGTGGGGAGCACAGAGGTACAGAACAGCAATTAGCCTTGATTCAGAAGGCGATGCCCTTGCAATGAGTGGCATCATTTTCTGGTTGTTTAGAGGAAACTGGGGAGAGTGACTGAGGAGACCAGGCAGGAGAAAACAACAACAGATTGCAAGGTAAGACAGACTACTGTGGGACTGTCCTCATGAATTTCACACAGGGAGTCAGCTCCTAAAGCCTGAAACACTGACCTCTGTAGAGTAAGTAACACCACTGATATAAATTTTAAATTGTTTTGTAACAAATTGGAATCCACCCAATGATTTAGCTTTCAGTAAACAGCAATCTGGAATTGTAATGTTTCCCAGAAGTCTATTACAATCTGAATGGCCAGTTCTCTTAAATCCCAGAAGCTCCCTATTAAAAGGAAATTTTCTTCTATTGAATAAGACTTTTAGATTGTTCTTGGCCCAGATTCCAGTAGGGGTCTATATGGGTGAAACTACATGTTGCCATGCTCATTTCCAGGCGCTCATCTCCCACACTTACATTTGTAAACCCAAGTTTGAGTAGCAATTCCTAGTTTAAAACCCTTAGAAATGTATGATTCAAGGGAGGAATTCAATAGCACCGCTGACTTACCTCCCAGTTTCTAGATAACTCTGGGGTTGTGTTTAAATATAAAATGCCTTTGACCACTAGGTTTGAAAAAGGTGGGGAACAGAGCTTGCCATAGCTGCAGTGATGCTAACATAGCAAACTAGTCTTTACAGGTTTTGCCCAGAAAGGGAGCAATACAGAGTCTGTTTGGCATGGCTTTGACATCCTCTCTCCCAGCTTTGTTCTTTAGACCATCATAATGGCTTCCTCCTGTCCTGGAATGAATACGTAATTTCTTCATTACCTTCAGAGACATGTTTACCAATTAAACCCTAAAACTTTATTTCGATAAAGTGACAAAGCTCCACTTTGTACTACAGTACCAGTGCTCAGAGAGCGTAGGGTTAGTAGTCTGAATACTACTTTATAATACAATTTTTATCCAGCACTGGCATCAGGTTAATTATCAAATACAGGGTCATCTTGCTAATTGTTACCACCAATGTTTGCTCCATTAAGTCTTATGCACATAGAGCCTCTTAATTACAGTACCTGGAGGTAATGTCTTCCCAGTTCCCGGGTGTGATTCAACTCCCTGGAGAGCAAAATGCAAGCATCCCATCAAGATTTCATACTTCATGTATGCATTTGAAAATGCAAGACAATGTAAACTGCAAGACAATGTAAACATCAAGTTCAGCATACAGTGACAACATCTTTCTGACATTGTTTTGTCTTAGTCAGCTATCTGAGTACAATTTTTAACCAGGAGGACTTCAGGCTGGCTGGAATGCAAACCACATTCCCCTTGCCTTTAATAATCAGCAGACAAAAGCTGTCAGCTTGTTTCTTTTTAGAAATGCAGGTCAGCGCAGCATATGGTGCTAAGGAACTTCCCATGCTGCAAATTCAGGAAGGCTGGTGTGTAACTTCCAACTCATTCATGTTTGGGTTGTGTAGGAGGCACAGCTTTCCAGTCACAGCTCCCAGCTGCAGAGCATGCAGAGCCTTAGCACTGAGCAGTGCTGCGGCAATGAAATCTGGCAGCACGCCCTTCCTGCCTCAGTGCACGCCGCTGAAAGCTCCCGCGAGTATTCACGTTCTCTCCTTTGTGCATTTCAGGACCCGAGTGCCATGCCAAGGCCAACTTCCCAGGACCTTGCAGGTTTCTGGGACTTACTGCAGCTCTCAATTGAAGACGTCAGCATGAAGTTTGATGAACTGCACCAGTTGAAACTCAATGAATGGAAAATAATAGAATCACCTGAAAGGAAGGTAAGCAGACCATGGACAATACCATTTAGTCCCCATCTGTAGTTCTGCAGTCTCCTTGTGTTACATACAATAGTGAAACACAATAGGTTTCTAACCCCGAGAATTATTTAATTGGCATGGCCAAATTTTTACATGGAAATTTTAATCAGATGTGAGGAGTCTTTTCTTTTTTAACAATGTTGAGCTGAATTATATAATAAATATAATGGATTTTGCTAAGCTCGTTTACTCCATTAGACTTCTGTTCAAATTATTTGACTCACACCCTAAAAGCTAGAACAGAAATATGTTCATATTAGTTCAGATTGAAGACAACAGCCCGAGAATTCAAACAAAATAAATTCACCACTCTGCTATATTTGGGGCAGCTCAAACTTGAGCAATGCAGTGTTTAACCCTGCCTGCATGACACAAATGATAACAGAACAGGAATGAGAGAAAAGCATGTGACAAAACATAGCACAAGTCATACTAAAGCTCAGCTGACATAGTTTTGGGGGACAAAGTGCTGCTGGAGAACTCCCTGCACCTCTGCCATGCAACTTCACCATTTGGGAGATGCCCTATATGATTCTTACAAATCAAAGGTGACAATTTGCCCATAAAAGCAGTGTAATTTTGAAACTGCCTTTCTCCTCTCTAGAACTTCATCCCATACCTTGCTTATCCCACTATCCTTGCTGATTATTGCATCAGATGAAAACAGCATTTGGTTTAAGTCAGTACTGTTGGCCTCAGGTGAATACTTGTTTGGTTTGGGAGGAATTAGGAGGCATTTTGACAACTTTTTCATTTCTTCATGCTCCTCTTGGATTTTAATTTTCAGCCAACGGGTTGGTGGACGGTGAGTTTGCAACTCTTGCTTACTAGTGACAACTGGAAGTAAGAAATTATTATAGTGACAGCAACAGTGATATTCTTAAGAGGGAAATAACTAAAAGTGAGAAAAAATTTGAGATGGGATGACAGGAATGGAGCCTTTATGAAAACAGGAGATAGAGAAAATAAAGCCAGGCAGAACTGGCTATCCTGGGGAATAGCGTCTTAGGATGTTGCACTGTTCCTGTTTAATGCAGAACTATGTTTTTTAATAACATTAGTTATTTAGTCTTGGCTATTGCATTTGGATAGTAGAGTCAGAATTAGTTTAAAAAACAACAACAACAAAAAAACCCCAACCAAACCAATAAAAACCAAAAAACCAAAACAATGAGGAGTCTGTAAACCATAAGTGTATCAGTTCAATTTTTGCTTTATTTGAATCCTGCTGTGCATCAAATTAACTGTGTTCTCCATAAGGAACAGCCCATACTCTGGACTATTACCATTACTTTAAGAAATTTTGCAGCAAAAAGATCTATCATAATAACCATACCTATACAAATGAAGTTATGGAGTCTTCATCTTCAGGGCTATTCAGTCCAGTATTAAACATGAACTTACAAAAACGAACAAACTTCCAAGTTGCATCTAATTTCAAGTGCTCTTTGAATGGGGATTGTATGAAATCCCCTCCAGAGGTCTATATCTTTTAATCTAAGTTAGAGTACAACGCCTTGATTATAGACCCTTATATGATATTTCACAATCTCTAAATGGTCAGAACAATTCTTTATTTAACACCTGCAGAGAAATTTACAGCTACTTTGGTAACAAAATCTACTGATTTTCACTTTCTAATTTGATAATCCTTCAGAATAATTTTCTTTAAAATGGCCCAGGCTTGCAAGCAGAACAATTAGCCCTATGTTCTCTTTCTGGTTGGCACTTGAATGCTTCCGTAGAGCAATTCCTGGAGGAGACTAAACTAATAGACATGTATACACAGCTGCTATCTCATATCCAGCTGAGGCTAAACTCAGTATGATTAATTTAATCAAAAATCCTGTCCTGCTAACTTTAGAGAGTCTTTCCACTTGATCAGACCACACAGATGCGCTGAATTCCTATTGGAGAGACAGTGTGTGTTTCTGTTTATAATGAGTGTAATAATGTGTCAGCTTAAATTAAACAAATCCATATGAAAGTGAGGTGTGCAGATTGCATGTGCCAATACCTGCAAGGATGGTGGAAGGAAGCGCAGTCTTTTTCCAGGCACAGGACCGCAGAATGCTTAATGGTTGTCAAATAAGAGGGTTTTGTCAGTGTCCCTAGTGTGGATAGCTGTTCATGTAATCCATTAGTCAGCTGATGGGCAAGCACAAATTGAGCATGCTTGATGTATGTAATCAGTATTTTGCATTTCATGTCTTTGATGTGCATGCTCTGCTGACAAGTACCTTTTACACGCAGCTCACCCTTAGCTTTAATGCCCTATTGCAGGAAGAAAGAAAGATTCCTCCTCCTGTACCAAAGAAGCCCCCAAAAGGAAAATTCCCTATCACAAGAGAAAAATCTCTGGACCTACCTGACAGACAACGGCAAGAAGCTAGAAGACGGCTGATGGCTGCCAAGCGAGCAGCCTCTTTCCGGCAGAATTCAGCCACAGAGCGCGCAGACAGCATTGAGATCTATATCCCAGAGGCTCAAACCCGGCTTTAAAGACAGAATGCTGCAGAGTCCCTTTTTTTAAACAAAATGCTTGTACAGTTTGTCACTTACCTGGTAATTTTTGTCTCATTCTCTCCACTAAATATGCCCTTGATGTTGTGTTCTTTGTGCCATAAGCACAGTGGAATGCTTTTGATTTCCTCAGAATTTGCTGAGCTCACCGCAAGAACGACTTCTTTTTGTATTTATTGTCTGACTTACAATCAGCTACAATGGATAGGGCTTGTCAAGACCTGACTTATCCAATATATTCTCAGAGGACAACAAGAAACACCTCTTGAGATGGAACCCAGCTTACTTTTTGTTATTTATATTTTTATAAAATGTGTGATAATTAGGGATAAGAATAACAAACTATAAATGGGTGCATCTCACCATTCACTAGAGGCATTAGCTAATCCAAGTAGAAGGTGCTACAAATGTAAAGAGCAGGAAAGAAAGAACCCATTTATCTCCTTGACCTCCAGTTTCTTTTCCTAGAATCCAGCTAACATATTTACCCATGCACTCTGCCACTCTTCTCATCTTTGTTACTGCAAAATAACATTAGGCCTCTCATCTCATTCGAGTTTCTGGAGATGAACAGGGATATCCAGCCACTAAAACTCCAAAGTTCATCAGAAACCAAGAAGCATACAAGTCTGGTGATGGTGGGAATGTCCACTAAGAAACGTTTGCTGTTAGCAGTGTAACGACACTGAAACCTAAGCAAAATTGTAATGCAAGAGGACTTGAGTGATGGGTAAAAGGAAAATGGAAGCCTTAAAAAGTTAGATCTTCTGTAGTAAGATGAGTAAAGAAAAAGTTATACTCGCTCCTTTGGACCACTCATTGCATTTTTAACATGTTCTTTTACATGTTAATATTTATTTTATAAACCTTCTCTCTTTCATTTCAAGAGCTATGCTACATGTACTATTTCAAACTCTCAAATTGTAATAACAATTGAGTTTCCAGGGTATCCTTGAGAACAAAAAAATCTTGCTTGTTTAAAATGCCAGTTGTGATGTTGTAAACAGTTTAAGAAATATGAATGTGAGTGGTAAGTATATATAAGTTTAAATGGTTATGTTAAGGTAAAGGTGAACTGTGGTTTACAGTTGTATTTTATTTTAGAACTATTTTTCTATGCAGTATCATTTATGGCAAGAATAAGGTTCTTGCTTGCTTCAGACATAGGAAAAAAAAAAAAAAAACCTGACTCAAGAGATAAGTGATTTCCAGCCATGGAATATAAGGAAAATAACATATTTTCAAGTGTCATGTTGTCAGAAGAGAGAAGTGGTAGCTACCACAGTCAAGAGGCTTTCATTTAAAACAAATTAGGACAGAATTATTCCACTTCACCTACCTTCCAGAGCCAACCAAGCAATCCAGCACTTAGAAGTCTTCAGGTGAAGACGCAATAAAATGAGTAACACACAGCCCCCAATACCAAGGTTTGAATCCTATTGAACACAAGTTTGGGTAAAAAGAAGGAGAACCCAGTGAGACAGACAGCCCCAGCTACCACATTCCGTGTTTACCTGCTTTAACAAATGCAATGTATTTAGCCATAGGCAGAACAACTCTTTATTCTACTCGAGCACTTTGGTTCTTCACCTGTTGAGCACTTTAAATCCAAATCCCACACACCCCGCAGCCTGATGGATGACTGAAAACATGAAGTACCATGGGTTATGCAGATCTGACATTGCTTCAAATCTGTTTTCTTTTGGTTGGTTGGTTGCTTTTTTCCTTCTCTTTTTCCTACAGTGTGTGGTATTAAGCATGAGTTCTGTCTTTGGACAGCTGATAAAGCATGCTTGGCTTCAGCGTATGAATCTTTAGAGATGAAGTTTTGAGAAGTTTCTGTGAGAAGACACCCCTGTAAATTGAGCCTGGTATCTGGAATATACTTTACCAAATAGCCTTAAACTATATTTGAAGCAAAAACCAAGACGAATGTATATCCTTCAAGAATGCAAAAAAAAAAAAAAAAAAAAGGAAAAAAAAAAAAAAAGGAAAAAAAAGGAATAAAAGATAATAAATCCCTGAAATATTCTTCTAGAGATGAAAGCATTATATTTCCCATCCCTTGTGTTTTCAAGGCATTTTCTATTAAGGAAAGAGCTGAATCCTAGGCAGTGTACAATATTGATGCTACTTCCTATATTTGTTGTACTATTTTAAATACAGAAGTACATGCAGAGACTGGCATCCTTAGTCTTGAAAACTGGTATCTTAAAGTGGAGCTGCTAGTTAGAATATCCACACAAAACCAAAGCCAGTATTTTTCCTAGATTGAAGAAATTTAAAATAGAGACACTCACACCTGTACACATACAGACATATGGCAGCTGATAGATTTTTTTCTAATTTTAAGTACACTTCCAGGAGGAATCACACTTCTTTTACTTGCTTGAAACCTCCTACCTGCAGCAACAGGTCATGCGATTAAGCTGTACCTGATCCTTCCAGTAATCAGACTTTATGAAGAGAAATTGCAAACCATACCAATTAGAGATAAACAGAGATCCCAGCTGGCCGGCCTAATAATTCTGACTTGGAGGAGTCTGTGTTCTACATTTCCCATGCTATTATAAGAAAATTCTCAGTATGATTTATAAATCTGTGATTTCTGTTTGTTCCACCTTGTTCAATCAAAACAAACAAACAAACAAACAAAAACAATTGGAAAAATCAAAACTAGATGCCTATCAACAAATCTGATAATGGCATCTGTATGCATTACATTTTGCAGTGCAATATATTAAATTATTGTACAGGTAACATTATATCTTTTAAGGCAAGTAAGCCATTCCAATTTACATATTGTATACCTGATTAGTTTAGAAAGATAACATTATGCTTATCATATTTGTATTGCAAATAAATCAGTCAGATTACTTAATTCTCTGACATGAGAAACATGAGAAACACATGAGAAAACATGTATATCTTAATAAACATATAACTAGATCAATTGTAATCTGACCCACATCACAAAAACAAAATTCAGTTACAAAACTAAAGTAAATTCAGTTACAAAACTAAAGTAGGAGGAACATAAATAAACAGAAAGATAGAAACTAGTATGCTTTCTCCTTTGAGACTTCATGGTATAGACCCACTCAGAACAGCTGAATATAGCAAAATAGTCTAGTGTTTAATTAAATATTAATTGGTCTTATATGTATTTTAACACTTTAAAACGATCGAAAGTCTCTGTTCATTTAGTCATTGCCTGTAAAACACAAGTATGCTAAACAGAACTCAGCAAATTTAAATAAGAAAAAAGACCTGAATGGTAGAATTGTTGATACTTGCCATATTTATTTTTGCTTTGTATATTTTTTTAGATTTGAAATTCTTTGTAATTTGGTGAAGTACATTATGAAGTGTTTTATTATTTCATGTCCATTTGATTAGAATGGCCTTTGGCAGAATGCAAAGATGAACAACATTGTACAGTTTAATACCAAAAAATTATATTTTAATTCATGCTTAAACCTTGACACTATATTAGATTTGAGATCATTCAGGAAGGAATTAAAGTGTGCATAGGAAAGTGTAGGAATTTCATATATATAGATAGATGTAACATATATTTCATATAATGGAAATTATTTGTTTTAAAATAAGCCCACGTCCTGCTGTATCAGTAAATTAGTACTCTACTTGCTCAGCACTGCATTTAGTATACAGTCAACGAATGTTTGGTCATTGGGTGGTTTTGCAAGTAACTGCTACGTGATGGAGTGTCACACGTGTCACCCTTCAGCCTCCTCGTGGCCTCTGGCAGCAGTGCCCTTGTGAGGTTCCTGCCCCCTGGCACCTCAGGCAGTGTCACCAGTTCTGTCCCAGGCCCTCTCCATGGAGGCTCCCCTGGCCCCTCGTCCAGAGCAGAGAGCCTCCACAACAGCCCAGCTCTGCCTTTTACTCTCAAAGCCTTGAGCCTGCCCTGACCAGCCAGTGGGTTTGATTCCTCCTCAGCATTTCAGTGTTGGCGCCGGTGGCAAGGGCACACTGGAGGCTGGCCCATCAAGTGCTGGTTTGTGCATGCCAGATTTGAGGTCTGAAGCTGGTTTGGCAGCTCCAGCTGTCAAGCTGTGTGTACGGAAAACCTGTGAAACCAGACCTTCAGTGTAAGCGAGCTTAAATGAATCATGTAGCAATGTTACTCCCATTACTGTTCCTAGAGCATCTTATGATGCAGGGATATCACCCACCAACTGCATTCGAGGTAAGGAATATCAACAAACCCTTAATGTCTGGAGAGATGCTTCCTGGTGTTTGACAGGTTGACACCCACACTTATACAGTGCCTTTCATCCAGAAGGATCTCCAAGCACTTTATTAGCCAACACACAAACTCCAGGCTGGGCTGCAGCTGGGACAGGTAACCCAGCATGGCGGGATGCTGGGGGTTCTCCCACCTGTCCCCATGCTGCTGGAGAGTTTCCTTTCATAGCACCCTTCCAGCATCTGGGACCTCACAGTCTGAGCCTGAGCTGAAGGAGAAGAAAAGACTCACTGAACCAAGAGGAAGACCTGAGCAAAGCAGAGATGATGGCAATCAGTGCTCATACCATCCTCCAGGGAGTAGGCAGGGAGTGATGAGCATCAAATTAACCTTCCTAAACAATCTCTGCCTTTTCTGTTCCTGACAATGGCAGTGAGGTCCCGGCAGTGGAGGAGCTTCTGGGAGGGTGCCAGAGGAGACTCCTGGCTGGTGCCAAGCACAGGAGCTGATGGAACCAGCAGCTGAGCCCTCTTGGTCAGGAATCTTGGCAAGTCTCCCCTTCACAAGTGCATTTTCCCTGCTTTCTAGCGGGAGAGATCCATCCAGGGTACTTGCTGCACAAGCAGCCTTCCCCAAGCACCCTGTTCTCTCCCCATGTCTGCCCTCCAGCCCAGTTAACACGAGGGACGACGTGGGGCACAGGACTTGGGCATGATGATTGATGACTGTGCTTTGGTTTGGGCAGCTGCTCCTTTGTGGGACTAACCCTAACCCTAAGGGTTCTTTTATGGCAGAGTACCTCTCTCTGCATGGCCAGGATCAGCAGACGAGAGGTCACCTTTTCATACTGCACACAATAGAAAGAGGATATATACATGTATCAATATATATGATAATGAGTTTTCACTGTCAGGGTTCCACAGAACCAGACCCAGGAACCACAGTCAACACTCACATTCCTGTAAATTGTGCCCCTTTCTTGCAGCTCATCCTCCACACTGATAGCTGTGGTAGCTTCACTGCCTACTGCAGCCCCTTGGCCCATCAGCAACTATTTGCTGTGCTCACCTCCAGGGACCATCTTTCAGGAACAGATGTTTTATGGCATACTCATATGCATATACAGAGTCCTGTCAGGAAGTAAGCCCTCTGCATCCACAGAAATTGCTTAATTTATCTCTGAAGTGCAGCTACCTCTATGGCATAATGCTGTAGCTGTTTAACTACATAATAAGCTGTTCAGGACAGCAAGTATAAAACCAAAATTGAAATGGAACACTGCCCAAAAGAAAATTTGGCCAGAGTATGTGGGCTGATTCAGCTTCTCTTAATGAAATAAAATTCCAATAGCTGAAAGAGGCCATGGCATTCATTACTGAATGTCTTTTCCAACATAAACAATTCTATGATTCTGTATCTAAAAACAGCATTCCAGAACTTTTCTCATTAAATGCATATCATATTCATAAAAGATGATGGCAGAGGAAGACTGCACGTTCACTGATCCACCTTTCCACACCCAGCTTCTGTCTCATACCCTTCATGGCCAGAAGAGAACTGGGCTTCTGAAGTTGGATCATACTTAAGGTAAATTAGTCTGTCTACACGGCTTGCTCTTTAACTGAGCAAACACAGAACAGTTTTCATCAGCTGGCAATTTAATTCTATATTTTATTAAGGCCAAATTGTTATTTTTCTAAATTGGTTTTGTTGGACAGGATTTTTTACTTCTCTAGGTACAAGACCATGGATAGTTTCACCTAAGCATAAATGAGGAGGAGGCTTATTTGAATATATAGTCATTATTTACAAACACAGCCCATCAGTGAGAAATTTTCTCCTTACCTTGCCACTCTTTCATTCAAGACACTATTTCCCATTCCTAAAGCTTCACTGTCATACAAATTTCTTAATTTTGGGATAGATTATTGCAGAGCACCAGGCTAAGTTCTGACCCCAGTTGCATTAGAATCAATGCTCAGAAAATGAAACCAGAAAGAAATATCAGATCTGAATGAATATAATTCAGATCAATATCGGACTCAGCAAGTCTGAGGTAGGAAGAACTCCTTGTTCAAGATAGCAAGTGTGCCATTGTTTTGTAGGAGCTCATTTTTCCTTTCGGGTAGGTCAGAATCATGCAGAGGGCTCAGTAGTAAGTTTGAGTCTCTGAAAAGAGTCCTCACAAAGAAATGCCAGCTTTGTTTATAATTACCATTGAATCCACATGTTCATATCCATGCCTTGATTTACGCTTTGGAGGTTTAACAGAATGACCATCTCATTTTAAAAGGGCTCAGCATGTATGTATTTAGTTCAATTTATACATTAATTTCCTGACTGAAGTAAAATTCCTTTTCAAGTAGCCTGGCTTACATGCTCTAAAACTGTTCTTTCCTGAAGAAAAGCCACTATGGCTGTGCAGGATTTTCTGTACAGAGACAAAACTCATACTTTCATTTACCATGGACATGCCAAAATACTCAAGTGTGGCCTAAGGACTAAATTAAATGCCTCCTATAGAACTTCAAGGAATGTTAGAACCAGGAAACTAGCTGTTTAGTTATCATTAAAAGTATATATAAATATATATAAATATATATATACATAAGAAATCATATCAACAATGAGGATGAACTGAGTGCCAAATATTCACCATCTGTATAAAGCTACACTTCACTAGAATTAAACTATTTTATGTAATTCTTTCTCATGCTTTTATGGTTCTTTTGATAAATTCTATTTAGTAGCATGCAGGATACCTAAATTGAATGTACAGTATGTTGTTTCATTGCTATAATAATTTATTGCTTCTCAGTAATATCTTCTTTACCAGAATGTTATTTGTTACTTTGAAGACATATTTGAAAATTGTTTTATTATTGAGTTGTTCTTTTTTTCATGGTTCTCTACTCACCTCCAGCTGATTGTAAGAAAATGTGCTTCACTATTTTGCCCCATGGCTCTTTTATGAAGCTGCCTCTTTCAATTGGTTTATGTATTGTTTATGTTCATCTCCTGTAAATAATTCTGCAATTAAATTTTTTGAGAAAAAATAGAGTACACTCTTTATTACATTTTATATTTTGCATTAGTTAAAATCTGACATTTCCAGCTAGGAAATTTGTAGACAACACTAAACTATTACTTTAGACTTATAGCCTTTGGAATGTTAGGAAATAAATTATGAAATTAATTTTGATAGGATTTTAGGTGAAATCAAAGAAAGACATATAAAATCTGATGGAAAGCATCAAATAATGGAATCAGCTATGCCATTCCATCAATGTGTTTTGATTTATAGTCATTAATACTATAGGTATAGAACGTCATCCACTGATTTTGAGTGAGAACATTGTGTATCATTTAAAGAAAAAATACTAGCCTCTTTTGCTTGTAAAGAAACCAAAACTGAATTACTTGTAAGCAGTCATTAGTGGCCAGAAGTAACTGAATGGATTTGTTTTGACAAAGTGAATTCTGAAGCATATAAGTATGTTTTTACTGTTTGCAACAGGATAACCAAAAAGAGCTTCCAGCCTTCTTCGTGGTTTTCATCTCCTTTAAGGGCTGACAAGTCTCCTTCTGGGAATGGCTTTAGCAACAATACTTGCCACATTTCTTGATTAGACAAAAGACATGGTAGGTATGAAAGAAAGATTAGTCTAAACAAAGGAAGAATCAGAAATAATATGAAAAATATAAATTTATTTGGCATAGAAAATGCCTAGTTGCTTGAATCATTAGATTTTTATTGCTCATGTATTATATATACTATTGAAATGCCTAGGAGCTCTAGCTGCAGACTACTTATACATTTGAACATTATACACTGAAGATTTTCCCTTACCACGAAGAGTTTACAGCCCAGTCATTAGATAAGAAATAACGGATCAGCAGACACGGGAGAGAAACTGATGGGAAAAAGTGAGATGCTATTAATTAAAATGAAGAGCAGTTTCCCAGCATCCCATCAGCTGTCATTTGTTTTGCAGCCATCAGAAAAAGAGGGGATAATGAAGTGGAAGATACCCTCAGGGTTGTCTTCCTTAAAGGGGATTGAGTTCAAGAAATAGGTTTGTTTGAAAATTTAACACAGAGAAGATGAATTTTGGCATCCTGAGCCACCTGGAGGTGGAAGATGACATCTCCTGATTTAATGACTGGTGTTAGGTACACCATGGACAGGTGCTGAAATGTCTTGACAGTAAGACCAATAAAATTCAACATTCAGTACTCTGATGGTTCATTGCTTCTATGAAGGAATGTCCATTTTTAGTATCTGTTGTGGAAGGGTCAAAATTTTACAGCTATATGTCAGCAGTTTTAATGAGAATGAAATTTAGGGAGAGGTCATTAGAGCAGCTTAGTGGTTGTTTTTGTCTATGTCCTAACACTGGATTTTATAACATGGAGCATCACTTACAGCAGTTCTGTGCTGTTATATCAGAACTTTGATCACTTCTACCAAAATTCCAGTAACCTCTTAGCTTCTCTTATCCTTCATGAGTTCCCTAAAATAGGCTGATCCTTCCTGCAATCTGGAAAGGATCTCAGGACTAACAAGCAAGCTGTTTCTTGTACAACAGCTTCACAGATGGTTGAATGTCAGCCTCAGTACTATAGGCATAACCACATAAATGAGGACAGGCATCGCTGATGAACTAGTAAGGTCAAGTAAAGCTGGGGCATAGATGTGACATATTTTATTTCAATTGCTGAACCAAATAATCAGGTGCAGAGTACATGCTCTGGAATTAACATATTTATTCCAGTTGAACTGCACTGACAGTGGGTTTGTGGAATGCTGCTATTGTTTTAACTGTAGGAGCACAGCTGAAGTGTGAAAATATTGAAATGCAGAAAAGTACCTTACGTAACCTATTGCAGCCCTAACACAATCCCAGCAGAAATTTTGCCATGTCTTTTTAAACAAGTAATTTATAAGTAGCTAGAGGATAACACAGTGATAAAAACTAGGCAACGCTGGTTTGCCAACATCCTATCACATCAGCCAATTTAATTTTCCTATTTAACAAGAAGAATGGCCTAAGGAATTAGGTAAAAAGAGTAGGCTGTGATAGATCTTTATTTCAGTGAGGCTTTTGATTCAGTTCTAGTGTACAATTTTCATATAAAACTAGGAAAATATTCTCTTAATGATTTTTTTCTGAAATCAAAACTGATGCATCTAAAAACAGTATTTTAAATATGCATATATGTTTGACATTTTGTGAAATCTGAAGGTCTTTTGAAGTGTGAGAAGGAGAAAAAATCTACCCTGCTCTCAGTACATTCAGCAATTTCATTTACAGCTTTGATGATTTACTGAAAAAATCATCATTGACATGGGAGTATTATATTGATTGACCTGGGAATAGTTAGAGGTTCTGCAGAGGATATGATCAAAATTCACAGTGATCCCAAGAAAATAGGTATGATTTCTAAATTCAATGTGATGTCATTCATTGAAGAAAAAACAAAAAATGCTGTATTGAATGCTGTACTAAATGTTGTATTCAGATGTGACAGAATATTCTTTTGTGAAAGAGCAGAGCAAAGAAAATGTGATCACAAGCTAAAGGAGAGTCAGCCTGATGCTCAATCAACACAAGCTAAATCATATGCTTTTAAGAAAAGAGGAAATCTAATAGTGAATGTATTAGCATATCATTAAATTAGTGTGGCTTAACAAATTATTGTGCTGTGTAATCATCCATGTATACACAACCTTATATTGCAGCACACACACGTTATTGGACTTGACATTGCAAGCCAAGCTAAAACCAATTACCCATAGAAAGAAGAAGTCTTCAGATCAATAAAACCTGTGTATCTGAGACACGGCTCATCCTCCCCCATCCAGGCTGCTCGGTAGAAATCTCCATGGACACTGCATTTTGCTCTATGTCAAGTGTCTAAGGACTTCTAACGGACTTGGGTGGAGATGGTGTTTGTCCTAAGTATGAACCCCAGAAGGTCTGGGATCCAGGACAGGAGCTTTTCGTGTGCTTTTCTGCACGTGTTTAGGGACCAGACTGTCGTATTTGGGCAATGGTGTGATACAGACTCTCTGAACCTTGCTATCTTCAACTTCGCCACTTCCACCCACATTGTGTCTGAGATGGTAGAAATTACCCTCTGAATCTCAAGCAAACACTCAAATACAGAATGTTAACCAGAGAGAGAGGCAGAAACATTTTTTAATGCCTTAAAGTGACACTGACTGGCTGAGTGATGCCACTGAGAGAATGGCAAGTCAGATGCTGGGGATGTCGGGGCATTTCCTGGGTGCTACAAAGGCTCTTGTTCCACTTTGTTCAATACTGTAGAGTTTTGGTTAGAGTATTAAATCCTGTTTTGGAGGAATTGAGAAGCAATGAAGAAAATTTGAAAGAAAGTAACAGGGATTACAAAACACTTAGAAAGCATGACATAAGTGAACAGAGTTCAGAATCTGAATCAAAACAAAAAGACTGATTTGTTTCAATCAAATGAGTTGTTATGAGCTGTTAATGAAATTGCTTTCCCATTCCCTGGCAGGAGGTTATTAGCATCATTAGCAAAAAGGTCTGGGTTTTGTTTCTTTGGATAAGGGTAGTGAATCCCCATTTAACTATTTAACCCAAGGACAAAGTAGCATACATATCCTATGCTGCTTTGTAGCTGTGACCCACAGGTCATAACTCCCTGAAGAGCTACAGGAACCACCATCCTGGCTGCACACATGCTCTGAAAGGGCTGTGCCTAGACCACCGGTACCCTCATCTCACTTGACAGATGATCCTTTTTATAAGCAACTGATCATTTACAAGCGTGAAAGAGGCACTAGCCTGGCAAAGCTGCCAGTGCTGCTCCCCATCTCTTCCCAGAAGGAGAAGCTGACCAGGAAGGTGGATACAAGAGGCTAGTGCCTCTGCTGGCCTCAGCACTTGGTGGGGTCAGTGCTCAGGGTCTCCACTTGCATGTTGTGGGGTTATCAGCTCACAAAGGAACAAAGAGGGGCTGTTCTTCAATAAAACACCTTAATACTAAATAAGGGAATTGCAGAAAATTGGTGATAGCAGCTGAGTCAGCAGTGCAATTTTCTCAGCATGAGGTTCATATCCCTTTTTATTAGTAGCAGGCACTAGGCTGCTGGAGGTGTTGCAATTAAGAAAAATATCTAAAGAAAATTTCTGCTCCACATGAGGAGTAACATCACCTCAGCCTTTACACCCCAACAGAAGCCCAGATCCTGACCAGGAGTAGATATTATTAACCTGCTTAGCCAGAATCTCTTAAAAAGTCTTTATGGTTTGTGTGTGGCTCGTGCATCCTTTGTGACCCACACTAACTCACCTGCATGGGTGACTCCTCCAAAACATGGAGGAGTTTGCATTTCAGATGGGCTCTGCACCTGTCCTTGTCATCCTTGGCTTCCTCCTTGCTACTGAGCAGAGCTTGGCACTGAAATATTTGAGGAGGACAGGGCTTAGGTCAATGGAATGGAAAATAATGACAATTCAATTCAAATGCAGATCCTGGAGGAGTATATTATAATAGACTGCTTCAGACAAATCTTAAAAGGAAATTAGCTTTGGTAAAAATCAAGGATTCAGTGTATTAAAAAGTGACACAATCCCAATCATAAGAGAGGTGATAAATCAGTTTTGCCAGATAGGAAATAAATCATGACTGAACAGTAAGGGAAGCAGATGAATGTTATGCTTTGGGGTTTGAATATGTCAAAGTGAATTTTCTCAAATGTTTATAAATTTGTGAAGCATTGACAACATCTTAAAAAGATCGGGTATTTAGAATTTTATTAATGTTTATATTTGTATATTTGTATGAGTTTATGTGGCTTTCTATGTGTGTATGTGTGTATATATATATATATACATATGTATATGTGTATATATAATATGTATGTATATATTTATCCATACAGAAATAAAAGGGGAACAACTGTAAATTTTACAGACCTTTAATTTTTTTTAATGGACAGAAATAATAATCTGTTTGGTTTGTGCATGTCTGTATCTCATGATAAAACCATTTGTTTGTCCAAATCACAGAGGGAGGAAGCTGAAAAGGAAGGCTGAGGACAGGGGAAACCTACAGAGCAAAACCAATGTCAATGCTATGTTCTTTATTCTTTGCTTATTGGAAATATATGATTGCTTTAGCTGATTTGGAATAGGACTCTACCATAATTCTGCTTCACAGTGAAAGAGCACTTTTGGGATAATTCACACTACATAACAGTTTCTGCAGCCAGATCTCAAATCAAATATATACATGCATATTGTGCCAGAAAGCAAACAGATTCTGCTTGAGATGAGTTAATTCATTGAGACACTTTTCAGCCTCAATTAGGAGGTGGTTTTACTGTTTTGAGACAAACTGGTATGTAACAAATTCAAGATCTTTTAATATTCCACTCAGATTCCCTTCATTCTCCCAAATCTTTCCAAAATACATATTGCTGTCATCTTATTTAATGAGACATGGAATAAAAAAATTTTACAAGAGCATTCTCATTTGAAATAACAAGTAAGAAGCTGCAACCCTTCATCAGATTTTACATCTTTAATTAGTAACTGAAGAAGGGAAAAAAGCTAAATATCTGGAGATAAATGTGAATTTCTATCCATTCAGTTAGAACGGTCACTTAAGACTAAACCGCTGTGATAGCACACCTGGAGGGAAGGTTCCCTCTTTGTGTCATTTCCCAGCTTGCCTGTCTCCAAATATCAAAGGTAAGTGTAATAAAAATGCTGTTGTAAGTCAGGGGCTACAGAGTTTTCCCTGGAATTTACTATGTCACAGGAGAATGAGATGATACAAGGAGAGGAGGGGTTTTGTGCACAGGAGGATCTGAGGAGCAGACGGCAGCATTTCATGGCCATGTGAAAGACTTGTAGGAAGCCTCTGGGGCACATTTACCATCTGTGATGTGTTTCATTTGATGGCATTTACCTTGTGAGACATAACAGATTGTGACCCTTCCTTGGCTTCTTTCTGGGATCAACTTTTCTTTTCTGGGAAACAGAATCTCTGGTCCATGAGCTGCTACGTATGTATCTTTATTGTCACAAATGAAATATCTGTAAATATCTTCTGTGATGATCTGTTGTGTTATCTAGTGTCAGATGCTGTACTGGGACAACTGACTTTTTTTTGGACAAAGATTAATGGCTTCAGGTGAAGCTAATATTGTATTTTACCTGTGAAGAAAAAGGTTAGATGAGTTCAGGAGCAAGATGAGTAAACTAATGAAAGGGGGTAGTTTCCAAGGCAAAATATGAGGGAAATTGTTCCTGAGGAAGTGGGTGAGACATGTCAGAGATGCATGAGAATGAACAATAGGTGCTTTTCAGTCACAAGTTCATTTTCAGTAGCTAAAAAATGAAAGATTATTATGACCAAAATAGTATTTAACTTGCTGTGCTTCTCATTCCACTAACTTACATTACCCAAGGGAGATCTGGATTTCAGAAATCATATGAGGATCTGATGGCCCTTTGAATCCCCACCACATCACTGTGCTCTCTCTGCTGATGTGCCCCCCTTTCTGGATATCTCCAAAGTTTTGATGCTATTTGCTCTGAACAAACATATGCTTTCCAGGGAGCTCCCTCCTTGTACAGTGCTGGTTAAAGGCAAACCCCATTGCTTCATTTTACCTTATTATGGGAGGAACCTCACTGTTTCTTACATTTAACTAAATAAACCAGTATAACCTGTATAAAAAAATGGTATAGATGTAATTATCCCACTGTTCTTTTTCAAGAAGGAAACGGAAACAATAGATTAGAGAATGCTTTTGAATATTGTCTGGAGGGACAGTCTGGGGAGGCACTAAATTATTCAGTTCCTTTTGGCTGTGTCAAACAGGACAGAAGAAGCTCTTCACAGTCCCATTTTGCCAGTCTGGAAAGTGTGAGAAATGAGAAGCATCCATCACATCTCCTTCCCAGCCTGCCCTCCTTTCCAAAGGAGGCAGCATGCAGCAGAACTGCTGCACCCTCTCGCTGTGTCCTGCGGCTCAGCTGGGCTGGGGGCTGCTGGCACAGGCACAGCACAGCTGCCATGTCAACAGGCTCAGCCAGCGTTCCTGAGCACAGTTCTCCGAGTTTCAGAAGTTTATACTGCCACCCATTGCTGTATCTGAGCATGTTTTCCCCGAAAGTGATAGCAAGCTCCTGAGCAGATTTAATTTGCAATAACACATTTCTCTTTCCAGAATCACAGCTCTCCATCACAGCAAACAGATATATTTGGGAATAATGGCTTCTGAAGTGTGCCTGCGTAGGTTAGAGTGGAAATGCTCTCTCAAAGGCAAAGTGTGATCATACTGTGGAGTCATTGCATCTATTTTCAGTGCCTGCTTCTTCTCAGCCAAGAATACTTTGGCCCCGGCTTTGTCCCTCTGCCACAGGGGTTTTGTTCCAGATGTTGTCAGCATGTTGCAGTGATGAAGGGGAAAAAATTCAGGCCTTTATAACCTTTGTGCCTGACAAGACACATTACACCACATGATTGGAAACAACTGCACCTGCAGGGCAGGTGCAATGGGAACTATGGCTCCTATAAAATGAAATGAGAAGGAAACTACATTTGGGACTGTGCTGGTACATCTGGGCCATCGATGTATGCTGCTGAAATAATAGAATCTATGTTCTTCTGTAGACAGGGCTTACAAAAAAAGCATTAAACCAATATATCAGCAGTCAACGTAAAAACCAAATTCAAGAGCTTTCTCCAATGGCAGTGATTCACTTTTTTCAGAGAGTTTGGTGGATTTCATGTTCTCATATAGTTCTACAAATGTTTCCTTGCATCATGCTTGTGCTATTCAAAAAAATTTAATTTTAATTTCATTTCTTCCCTTTGGCTTCATCTGCTATAAATATACACAACCAGCTTGCATCTGTGTTCCCAACACATGCACACATGTGCATAGACAATAAATTCCTTTACACCAGTACTTGTCATTAATGAACTTAAATCTCAAATTCTCCATGCCATTAGTCAGCATCTCATTAAATTATCTGGCAGAACATTTCTTTAAGTAAGAATACATTTCTGTAAGTGGGACTAGGAACAAAATTAATTTTGTTTGTATTTTAAAAAATGTGATACTCATTTCACCAGCATCATAGCACTGAGGAGCTCCATGATATCTTTAGAGTAAAGCTCAGATCTGCATGAGTCGTCAAAAAAAGACAGAAGCCATTTGTGCATGGTAGCTCATGCTACCATGATTTTGGGAGTTTCAGGTCACAGCAATCATGCAGAGCCCAGTAAGGGACAGGATAGGAGACCAGGATTTTCCCTCTACTCGTTTCTTCCAGCTTTGAAGAGACTGGGCTGAGAAGATTTTGCTAACTGGAAGCTAGGAAGGATCTCCAGGGATGCTTGTTTTTTCCTGTCTAGTGCTCAGGAAGCAAGAAATTATTGAGGAAGAAATCCAGCTCATACTGAGGGGGAGGAAGCTTGGAGAGGAGGAACAGGAAAAGGGCCAAGGACGAGGAAAGGTATGCTTCAGGAAACAGGAAAAAATACATGCAAAAAGGTGCTGATGGAGGCCAAGACTGGCTGCTGGAATGGAATAGGAACTTATCCTCCCTGGCCCAGACAGAATTCAGAGCTACTCAACAGTAAATGTTCAGTTACCCTCAGTCACTACCTCTGAAAAAACAATAGATCATTACTCAGCTATGTCTCAGCCCTCTTAAGAGACCAGTTCACATGGAGGTCAGTAAAAATGATGGAAGGGTCTTGTCCTTTCACATACCAAACTGGATTTTAGTTTGGAGTTCAAGGGTTGGGAGATTTTAAATGCCTCTTGCAGTGTGCAAGAGTGCAAAAAAAAAAACAAAAACCACCCAACCTATCCCTCATCCTATAAAAAATTGATTGAATACAGTTTATATTAGGCCAAAAGAGCTGTTGGGAAGCAGGATGAGCAAGCTCCCAGTCAGCTTGTGGAGGGTTTCTCAGACCCCTCTCTCGATTTTCTCACTGACAGTGCTGCCACGTAATATGCAAGTGTGAGAAACTACAAGTAAACACAGGGATTTATAGCACAGCAAGGAGAAAACTACATAATAAAATTAAACAAGGTTCCCATCTGAACATAAAAGAACTTCAATAATTCTAATTAATGGCCAGGAGACACATTACAAGACACAAGACAAGCAATGAGGCATAAATGAATAAATAAACACAGCAAGAATGCTGAATCACAGAATACATTTTGTTCATTTGTTGTTTTTTCACTCAAATTACACAAAAAAAAAATTGGAGTTGTAGGTAATATTCAGATCTTGTTAATGTTTTAAAAATTAATCATATCAAACTCACTACAAAATATTGCAGGTGCAATTTCAGTTCAGTAATGCATAATCAGCCATAGTATGCCAGGGAGGATCAGCAGTACATTCATTGAACATAAGACAGGAATTTGGTATATATAAAAGTACCTGCTGTTGACTCTGTACTCATGCTTGAGTAATCTTGTCCCTCACTTTAGTAGCCTGGGCTTATCCCTATGGATTCAGGAATAGCACTTGAACTTTAAATCTACAATTGGAATTTTCTGGGTTTTTACTTTGACTGCCTATATTTAAACCACTGAATCAAGCAAACAGAATACCTCCTTGTATACCTCTAAGTAAAATAATTTAAAGCATATCTTAAGTGTGAGCTAAGTTAGACACCACCTAGTTTCTTCAGTTTCAAAATAACAATGTAAAACTTGGTCTATAATATTGATACACAATTTTTAAAATTCCAAAAATAAAAAAATTATTATAGTATTATGTGAAAGTAATAAATAATTCTGTTTCTTCTAAATTAAAATTGCTGTGAAAGACAGTTCTTGTATGACTGAGCATTTGTTCAAGTAGGGATTTTAAAGGGGGTGTCTAAGTGACAGTTCCATCCAGCCCATGTGGATTGCTGAAATTCAGCAATTAAGGAAACTTTTAATAGCTGCAGCAATCTACGCCGCAGTACTGTCTGATACCATTGGTAGAAAAAGCTGAGTTAATGAGAGGTCACAGGACAGAAACCACTCACTTTACTCTAGTGAAAAAATTGTCACTTACATGCAAGGACTGCATGAGGGATTGTGGTGTAAGCATTTGGAACACATTTCTGTATACTGGAGGTGAGGAGGAACCCTATTAATTTCAGATAGAAAGAGAAAAGTACAATTTGAAAATGAAAATTTGTCATAAATATCAGGATAAACTGTCACAACATGAAACCTGAAATGAAAAAATACCTTCGCCAAGGCTGTGATTTCCCTTCTTCCCTGCTCTGGTTCACTACCATAGGCAATGGCCAAGCAGAAAACTCTTTGAAGGCAACTTTGCACCTGGCTGGGGTCAGTCTATGCTCAGCAACTTTTCTCCAATGAGAAAAGTAACATCACTTAGTATATTTGGGGATGGAAAAATCTGCTGTTCCTATTCTTGAAATATTATGTATCTCCTGTGTTTATCCACCTAGAGAAAGGACACAGATGAATTCAAAATTTACCTTTATCAACTACAAATGGATTTTCAAAGCACTAATAAAGGATTATTTACAAGAGACTGATACTAACTGGTGGGGGTAGTCAGAGTCAGAATGGAGTAGCCAGAGTGCTAATCACATCCTAGTTGAGAGAGGACAAAGGATATTCCTCTACATCTGTATATGTTAGTTCCCATAAGATTTTGATGGCAGTTTCCTTCTAGTAGACTTCTCTTGCACCATGTTGGATTAATGTTGCTCTGCTGCTGTATTACTACTGCTTTCTCTGGATAAATGTTGCCTGCACCAGAAAGAATTAAAAAAAGCCTTGAGCAATCAAAAAAATTTTAAAAGACATTCCATGGGGAATTGTCGAATTCCTTAATAATTTCTACCTAAAGTAGCCCATTTTTGCAAGTCATCTCAACACCTACAAATCAGAACATTCTGATGGAATGGAAAAAAGAAAAAAAAGAACAGAAAAAGCAACTTTAAACATGCTGTTGTTACATTTACATGAAAAATATCTAAGATAGTACGTTCAGCTGTAATTATGCTTAAAACCCCCTCATTTGATATTTTTGACATAGAATTTCTAGTCCATATATAGACTTTCAAAGACACCCCCAAATTTAGAGTTGTGAAAGTTACATTAAGCTTCAGAAAATGTCTAACAGGTGAGCACAAAAATAATCTGTTTCATTTATTAAAAAATCCTCACCCAGCCCACCCTACTCCAACCTCAAAAATCTAAAATGTCATCTGATTTCAGTTTATCAGTATTTTCCAGGGAGAAAGTCGTGGGAATTAATAGGCTTTTAGCCTTGCAAGGAAAAGTACAATAGGCAGCACATAAGATGAAGGTAGACTGCTTCAAAATCCTGAGAAGGCCTGCATTTTAAGACTGAGATTAGTCACTGGAACAAGCTGCTAATAAAAGCAACAAATTCATTTCTTTGGCCTTCAAAAGCACAATAACTGGATTTCTGAAAATAAGCATTAGTCAAACTCAAGTGATGAAGCCTGATAAAGGAATGACTGGGTGAATGTTAATGGCTTGTGATGTGCAGGAGGCTGGATTACACGCTCTAGTGATAGCATCTCTCCTTAAACACTCTGAGTAAATACAGCATTGTACTTGCTTCAAGCATAATGATCAGGATTCAGCAAATCCACCTTTTTCTTCTCCTCAATTTTATGTTTCTTTTTGGAAATCAGGGAGACAATTGCCATGCTCCCATCTGTCTGCCTTGCTCTTTTTTATGCTCCTAAATCTTCAAAAGAAGCAGAATTCATTTTATGACCCCTTTACACTAATATGGTAATATAATTTAAATTAAAGCTGTGGCCATTATATTTATTGCTGCTAAACCCACAGAAATGACAGGCACTCACTGGGCATGCTGTAGCCTCAGGCATGTGGGATAAATAGCAAGATTTTAGGGACTCCTTGGGAGCTTCAGATCTCATTTCAGTTCTATGAAAAAAATAAACACTAAAGATACTTAAGTAACTGCTTTAAAAGCTTATTTATTTAATTAAAACAGTCGTTTCAGTTCTGCAGATTTGTGTCATGCCTGTCCCATATCAGACTTTTGGCTGTTGTGTCTTCTCTCTTTCTCTGCAAGGGAAGTTCCCACTGCATCTTCCATTCTTGAATGATTTCTGGCACTGGGTTAAGTTTAAATGGGGAAAATATATATATATTTGTTAATAGTAATGCACTTGAAAAGTGTGGAAGTGATGCAAGGAAGCAGTGGCGCTGCTACCATTTGCTCTTAGGAGTCATTCTACAGGCAAGGAGCTGTGCCCCTTTTAGACAAGATCTTTCTAAATATCCATGTGCCTGACACCGTGCTTTCCACATAAATTCTGATTTCACGACAGCACCACTGCTGCCTGTTTCCCTGGAATTAACACCCGTGCATCCTTCCCAGCACCGGGTTCTTGCTGGCCGGGGCAGAGCAGCCCGCAGGACAAGGGCAGCAGCGGCCGGTCCCCAGCGGGGCTGGGGGCTGCCAGGAGATGGGGACACGGGTGGAGACAGGGGAGGACAGCCGGGAACACCGCGGGCTGGAGATGTGACTCCAGATGTGGCTTGGACATCCAGCTGCGGCTTGGACATCCAGCTGCGAGAGGCAATGGCGAGCCTTGTTAGGAGCCTGTGTAGCAGTAAGCAATAATGTCCCTGCTTCCCCATCTGGGGCTGTTGTCATTTTGGAAGGGTAACCAACAGCCTGTTGTTTGCTCCTGCTCCGGGTGTGAGTGCTTCATTCCCTGCCATTGTAACCAGGACTAACCCCAAACCCGCCTGGGTAGGGTCATCTCCGCACTCCTCCGAACCGCAGCCCCCCGCAAATGGACCAGCACGGCTGCGGGACCTCCGAGTTTCGGCTTCTGCCCTCCGGTACCATCGCCGTGCCTTCCTGCCGGGCTGGAAAAGGCGATGGGGCCGGGAGGAGACCGGGAGAATGGATCCTGCCCTGTCCGTGTCCCGGTCCGTGTCCCGGTGCCGGTGCCAGTCCGTGTCCCGGTGCCGGTCCGTGTCCCTGTCCCTGTCCGTGTCCCGGTGCCGGTCCGTGTCCCTGTCCCTGTCCGTGTCCCGGTCCGTGTCCCGGTGCCGATCCGTGTCCCTGTCCCTGTCCGTGTCCCGGTCCGTGTCCCGGTGCCGGTGCCCGCGCCAGGTGGCAGCAGAGCCGCAGCGAAGGGCGGGCACGGGCGGCTCGGAGCCGGAGAGCGGCACGGGAAAACTGCGGTGCTTGGGAGTTTTAATCATAGAAAATGCGTGTGGGGGTTATGTTTGTTTGCGTGGTTTCAAATCAATAATAAATAAAAAGGAGAACAGGGAAAGCTGGGAGCGCAGCTGAGTTCTTCCAAAGGTGACCTGGGCTCCGCGGTGCCAGGGATGGTGAGTGCACCGCAAGCTCTTTGCAGGACCTGTGGAGTCACGACCATACGCTGCTTCTGCAAGGAGAATTTAGGACAAGGAGAGTGTGCCAAACCCCGTGAGATGTTGTTCAAAATGTGTCGGACCTTTATACACAGTGGCCAAGTTCCCTTTCAGAAGACAAAATCTCATTCATTTACCCTTTAACTTCTCTTGCTGTGATGTATTGTAATGCCACTCTGATGTTTTAATCACTTGATGTTAGCAAGTGAGACACAGCAAGATATGTCTTTTTAGCAAAATGATTGCTGCAACCAGCACCCAAACCCTTTTTGAGCAGTAAATTTTTGAGCACTGAAACTCAGGTGAGTTTCCTTGGTAATTCAGTCCTCAGAACAGTTTCAATCTTAATTACTGACTTTTACAGGGCCAACCCTAGACTGCTACTATGAAGCTATTGAATTTTTTTTTCATGGAGCTTTTGTTATAGAGGCCAGTCCTATCCTGTGCTTGACCTTATTTGTAATACTTACAAATCAGATTTTAAACCTGTCAGAGGATAAGAATAATAGGGTGACTATAATTTTGGGGATTTGTTGTAGTATTTCTTACAGGGTGATCTTAGACCATGTAAAGCAGTAAATTTGAAGACTAGGAACTAAAACAAGAAATTGCAAAATCCTTTTCACAGGCCAGCTTTTCCCAAGTAACATTACATCAACCTTTAAGAGGCATAAGGTGTCTTGTCCCCAGAGCCATCAAAGGCTCTACAGACCCTGTGCCACTGACTGGTGTTGTGCCTCCCAACCAGGCAATACTGCATCTCTCCTACCCGCCTCACACCAGACATGGACATTAAAACTGAGGATGAGACTCCGAAATGCATTCCCTGACCTCTACCTGTGAACACCTCCTACCCTAGATGGAGGGACAGCGACAACCAAACAATAAAGTTGGCCCTACAGCCCTGGAAAAGTCATGAGAGTACCCTGCCAGAGATCCCTGGCTGCTCAGGAAGTCTGTAAAGCCAAATACAGCCACTGGGTGGAGAAAGAACTGTGTAACTAAAATTGCACCTGTGGACCCAGCCTAGTCATACCTTTCTCTGGGAGGACAGCCCGTGTAATGCCCCAAAAACACTGCTTCCAGGAGCTGGGTGCTAGCCCCCACTTTGCTCTGTTAGAGAAGCCTTTGGAGTAGTTGCAAGATATGCATCTATGTAAGAGTTCAGACTGTGAATGTGAGATGAATTAGATGTTGCCTTTCTGTAAGCCTTAATTCCTGAGAGTTTAATTTGCTTTATTTGGAGCTGCTGCAATGATTTTTGTGAGTAATCTCCTATTTTAATTAAAGAAAGTAAACATGTATGTGGAAATGTATGTGGAAGTGGTCATTCAGGAAGATGGGTTGACAGGGTCCAATGGCAGATGTAGTGAATCATTGTCTGGTGTGGCTCTCAGAGGTAGTGAAAACACAGGAGGGAAAAGCAGAGACCACATCTGACGTAGTAGATGGGAGTCTATGTAGAGGTTTCTCCTCTCTGCAAATAAATTGTTCTCTGTAATGGGCAGGCTGACAGAGATTCCTGAAGTTGTAGCCAGCATGTTTTCATTGCAAGCTGATGTACCTTCTATACTGTGTTGAACCTTCCTGCCAGTACCACATTTATTCTGTGTTAGCAACCCTTCTTGGGCTCCTTCTAAGAGACGTGGGGATGCATGGGGCTGACAACCCAGAAGGAAACAACCTTAGCTGGCTGGGTCCCAGGCTTTGGCAGGCACACGTGGATTCCTGGCCCTGCACTCAAAGCCTCACTGGTATGCCTTGCCTCAGATCTTGTGCAGCAAACTGTGCAATTGCCAAGGAGCCCAATTGCTTCCAAAAGCAGGCTTTGACCTTGTGTGAAGCTGACCTACCCTGACTGCAGCAGTGCCTTCTCACTGCTGAGCCCCTGTTCCCAACAGCCAGGTCATCAGGACAGATATGGTCCTAGAAGATGGTGACCAAGTCACCACATGACACAGAGCTCTGGTGCCGATAAATATTCCCTAGAAAACATGTTTATTTTCCATTGACTAGAGGGAAACTGGGATATACAATACAAGGCTGAGCTATGCACCACAAACATCCTTTCTGAAGACCTCTAGGATTTCTTTTCTCCTTTACTCCTCTGCTTGCATGTTGCCTAAAGGCAGAGCCAACCTCTGAATATTTGCGACATTTTTTCTCCAACAGAAATTTCCTAAATGTGGTTAAAACTCAAAGTGCATCTTGTTCTATTTTATAGATAAGTTGCCTGAAGGATGCATTCAATTCAGAGAAATCACAAGCACATGCCTACTTCTTCTTCCACATACTAGGTGTACACCCATAGCTCAGCTTAAGGAAAACTCTGTCAAGTCAATTGATAAATGCATAAATACATACATTCAACAAAAATGCTGCAGTGTTGAAAAGAACTTTAAAGCATTTTTCATTCAGGTGGGACAAACCATGCCTTTCTATCAAAGCAACCCTCTAATACATAACTGATATCTAATTTAAAATATACTTATTAAAATGAACTAACACAAAACAGCTAAGAAGTATTGGGGAAACCCACGGTAGAAAAATAAGCGGCTTGCAAGTAGTGCTTTCATAGAGCCTAAGCAGACCTCCAACCTTCATAAATAAATATTTTGTAACATTATCCTATTTTGCACAATTACTGAATCACAACAAAGAAACTGAAAATCCAGGCTCCTTTAAGGCAGATCAATTAACATAATCTCAGTTTTTAACTATAATATGAAAGCAAGATTAAGTAACAAGGCATCAAAGTAAAACACTGATAAGAGTGTGAAATTTCTGTTCTAAAATATTTTTGCACTTGTTTTCTCCCAGCTGGCAGGTTTAATATGGCCAAACAAGTTTCATATATGGAAACTGTTCCTAAAGTCAACAAGGAGGCCTCTGCTCTTACTTTTTGTTCTTTCTGATACTTTTTTAGGGTTTCTTCTCCATTAGAAACAGAAACATTAAACACCACAAATCTCCTCAGTGAGACTGTCCCCAAAAAATATTGTTCACATATTTTAAATTATATTTATTGCACCCAAAATACATTTGAGGGTATGTTTTTTTTTTCCAGAATCACTTTTATTGACACTCTCCTTTCTTCCCCATGTTTTTCCTCTGCAGTGTCTTGTAATATACTGAACAGAGATGCTTGCCTGACCCTGCCACATTCTCTGGGTTCTGCTCACTACCTCTGTCCTCTCAGTATACTCTGCTCAAATACTGACAGTGGTTTTCATACACAGAAATACTTGTATTTTATATACTCTCCAATCCAAAATGTCCTTGGATTTCAGAGGCTGTATTTTCTGTCCTCTGTGTCAGGCAGTTGTAAAAAGTGTGATTTAGATAGTGATTTACATCATCTGTGGCACAGCCTTCACAGCACCCAGATGGTGCTTAATGATACCATTGCAGAGTAGCTCATAAAACTGGGCACATAAATGTTTTTATGATTATTGGCGTGTATGGGCTCAATTCCATATATCTTCCTGAATCTAGGCATTTCTGTTGAATTAGCTCTTGGTTGTTCTTTGCCATATTGCTGTGCACCTGGTAAGAGGTCTGGGCTAAAAGCAGCTAAGGCATCGAGCCGCTTGTTTCTCCAGGGTTGCCAGCTCCTGGAAAAACATCACTGAATGGCTGGGAAACATTAAGAAAGAAATAAGACCTCCCTTGTCTTCTAGCTTAAATTTTGGGGTTTTTTTGTGTGAAGAAAGAGATCTTTTATGCATTAATTTGGGAACACACAAGATTTAACCAGAAAGGATTCCCTTCAAACCATCTCAAGATGTTACCCTGTCAGCAGGAAAACAAACGTGCTACTAAGTGAGCTGACATAGTCTCTGAGAAGTCAGTCTTTAAGCCACTCTCTCCATCTTTTAAAGTAGTCTTACAGAAACATGACCTGTCAAGTATGAACAAGCCAAACCACAGGAAAGGAATATCAGCTGAAAGGATTAAAATACTGAGGCAGGAAGATGCTACGAGATGAATCCCAAGACTTTGGATAAAGGGGCTTGTAGGAGAAAAGTTAGGTAGTTTGGCAGAAGAGAGATTTGGGAATGGGGAAGAGAAGGAGGTATAGATTGAAGGATTGTTTTGGTACGGAAAAGAGGTTGAGGATGTCTTACTTTGCAATAGTAGGAGAGAGGGGAGATGGGCACTGAAGTGAGGTGAGAGGGATTTGAGAATTGAGCCTAAGGGTATTGCAAAACGGAAGACAGGAGTAGACATGACAGGAGTATTTATTAGACAAGCTTGATGACACAGATCATTGTCAGTGCCCTCCCCATGCACATACAAGCACACTCCCAACGCCTTCTTCCTGGACAAACAGCTGCTGACAGTGCAAGGGGCACATTAGGATGTGCTGGCAAGAGCAGATTAGCTGTCCCTTCTGTTGAGAAATCACTTTTCAGCCACAGCTAAAACTGGTTTATTCCAGGATGAATATTTCCTGCAGACTGGCTGCTGCACTGTAGAAGGCTGACATCCATGTGAGTCTATGGAAGCCTGCTGTTGGTCAGCTGAAGGTCCTCATGACCCACCTAATTGTCTTACTGTCAGTTTAGCTGTGATTTTTGTCTAAATGTCCCTCCATTCCTGCCTAGAGCCTTCTGAACAAGATTCATACTGAACTGGGACCAGTAGTCTGCCTCACATTTTTTCAGCCCTCCCCAGCTCCTCACATAGCATCCCTGCTCAGATGTTTTGGTATGGATGTGGCAGCATCACATCACACTTATTTTTGTCATTCCTTCAGCTTCATTAACCTAACATCTGTCCATGAGCTGCTTTTATGGGGGAAAAAAAAAAAAAAAAAAAANCAAAAAACAAACCCACAAACATTTTTCTTGGTCAAAGGTGTTGACAGTACAAAAGCATTAACAACTGTAGTTGAATAACTTTATTTTAAAATATTTGCCTATATAAAACTATTTTCTTTAAAAATGCTTACATTCTACAGCCTTTTTGCATGTAGATAAGTAAGACCAGAAGTTCTTCAACAACCTTTTAAATTCACTGTCTTGTCCTTCAGAAACAGACTGAGCAGAACTGACAAAGAAAATTACAGTTAAAGAATTGTTTAAAAATCTATTACTTCTCAGTTACAGCATCTCAATTAAAAACTGTGATTCTGTGAAGAGGCTAACACCTATCTGTGAGTGCAATGCAGATGCCAGGCGATACAGGAGCAGTCACACAATGATTTAGTGGGAGATCAAGAGCTTGATCACAGAAAAGATTGTTCATCTACACTAGTCATAAGACTACGACTTCAGGCACAAAGAACATACCTCCACAATAGTGTTCAGGAAAAGAAACATAGAAAGAAATTTGAAGATCATTCTGGTAGTCTTTCTGTACAAATATGGACCTAGAAAAGAGATGCAATACTTTCATAGTATTTTCCTATAAGTTGCTGGTAAAACTAGAATACTGCTTTCAAACAAATAAAAATCAAAAAAAGTTATGGATTAAACCTTTTATAGATTGCTTAATCATCCTAAAAGCTTGTTCTATTTAAATGATCAAAGATTAAAGGCCCGTTGATCACAATTTTTAAATGCCAAATCTAGCTTTTGAAGGTATAATGAAATTCAGTGACTGGAAGATGAAGCTAAACCATTTAAGACCGTAAAGAATGCTCTCATTAGTTATCTGTGTGCATATTAACTCTTGAAATAATCTATCAAGGGTTGCCCATCTCTAAAAAGAATTAAATCAACATGTGGTTTTTTTTTTGGTAGACATGCTTTAATTCAGCAACATCTATTGGACTTGAAACAAATTAAATAATGGATGTCCATTGACCTGTGTTACTCAGAGGACTGGAGTAAATAATTTTAAGGCCTATATTAATCACTAAGTTCTTTAATTTATCCCATGAAAATAACAATGTCATGGCTTGGTCAGGTGAGTTAAACCTTATGCCTTGATTTGTTTATTCTATTAACAGTATTAGAATATCCTTTGCAGGGGATACTTCCTTCCTCCCACAGCCAGCAAAAACCCTAAAACAGACCACAGGGACACATCCTGGCCTCTGGGTCATGCAGACACCTTTGTCAGCAAGCCTTCACAGAGACCATTTTCACCAGCACTGCTGTCCAAAGGGATTACAGAGAAGGGGAATTATTTGGGGTTGTAATCATACCCTGTTGAGAGATGTCCCATGACAGTTGCTTCTTTCGAAATTCATTGCAGCGCAGCCTGGAAATAATGCGGTCATTTTTCAAGGGAAGAGACATCGAAGTGTGCTTCTCATTACACTCCCAGTCAGGCAATTCCAAAGCCTAATCATCCCTCTGCCTTTTTACCTGGCTGGCAGTGCTTCATTCACCTCCCTGGGACCATGTGTCAAATGACAATAATCTGCTCTCTGGGGGCTTCCAAACATTAGGTACTGCTGTGCAGTGTGCTGTAATTTGAAGGTGCATTTCAGCACGTCACCCAGACCAGCACAGTGGCTGGTCATTCACCTCTGTTGATGATGGAACAAGCAGCATAAAAGCTTAAGAAGAGAAGATGGGAGAAAGGGTTGTGATCTTATTGTAGCCTTCCAGTACCTAAAGGGAGCTTGCAAGAAAGTTGGACAGAGACTTTTTACGGGTTAGATTAGATAGAAGAAGAAATTATTGTGAGGTTGGTGAGGCACAGGAACAGGTTTCTCTGAGAAGTTGTGGATGTCCTCTCTCTGAAAATGTTCCAAGGCCAGGTTGGATGTGATTCTGAACAGGTTTGTTTAGCAAAGAGTGTCCCTGCCCACGGCAGAGGGAGTTGGAGCTAGATGATCTTTAAGGTTGCTTCGAATACGATTTGATTCTGATTTCACCTGACCCTTTATTACAGTTTGTCATTTCTCTTCCCTTAGATATTTGCTAACAGCTACTAGCCTTGCATCTGACATATATAAGCAATTAGAACTGTATAATTAGGGATTAGGTTGTTACAACTTGCTGCTAGTCAAATTACACACTATTTTGCATTTGGTGTAATGTTGTTGTTGTGGGGTTTTTTTGGGGTTTTTTTGTTTTGTTTTGTTTTGGTTTTTTTGTTTGTTTGTTTGTTTGTTTTTTTCCAGTTACAGTCATATAACACTTTGTCCTAACTTAAGGTGTGTGGTATATTAATTTAGTCAAGGATTTCTCTTGTGTAAAGAATGCCCTTACACCACTTCTTCTACCATTAAAGGCTGGTGCTTTATGAATCTTTTGCAGATGAAATCAATCACCACCTGTTCTGAAGAACTAGGCAATGGACACTTTCTCCAGCTCCAGGCTGTGTCAGCTAAGAGGACATGACAGGTTGGCTGCCAGACACTCCTGTTTCATCCCAGCTGTTACCTAAGCTATTTGCAAAATAGTTTCTTCCCTACCTGGAGCTTACTGCAACAGGTCAGAAAAGGATTACTGGCCAAGGTAGCCCAGCTTGCTTTGACAGGAGTATAAGCAGCTCAAGAACAGATTAGAAGGGGCAGTAAGCTGCAACATGAAGAGTGAGGGAGAGGTGGTCAGCTGAAGACAACAGCTTCTGCTTGCACAGCCAGATCTTGCAGTGAACATGTGCAGCAGCCTTAGTTTTACTTGATTTCTCATCTAAAATAAGGAGCACAATAGAAAATACGATTTTCCTCTGGCAGTTTCTACTTATCCCAATCTCATATGCATACCTCCCCCTTAATGCTGGGTTTTAATTTGCCCATTGAGCCCTCTAAAAGCTCCCTTCTTTGTTCTTATTCACTTCCCACTCACTTCTAAAGACAGTGGCTGTGATCATATTGTGAATTCTGTTATGCAGCAGTACCAATTAGTACTTGAACTTACGCCTGACTGTTACTTTGGAAGAAATTGGAAGTATTTTCTCATTTTCATTCTTCAAGTCACTTTGTGAAAAATTTACCTTTTGCAATAGAGAATGGGTTTGTAAGTCACAATAACTTGAACACAAACTTAATTTAACAAATTGAATTTATGCAATTTGTTGCTATTGCCAAGGTATTCACTTCTTTCATGCAGCTTCCAACCACCAGTTCCAGCTCTGTATTGAATACAAAATGGACACTGGGGAATATATATAAAGTAAAATAAGAAGTGTATTTCTGGATCCTTATGTTTGGGCTTCAGGCGAAGTTGGTGTTTTATTACTTATTGCTCTTGCAATATGGTTTTGATGAGCAGATTTCCTCAGAAAACTGTCATTTGGAAGGATTCAGTATTTTTTGTTTGTTTGTTTGTTTTTGTTTATCCTCTTCAGCAGTGGTAATGATTAATCTGATTCTTTTGGCATGCGGTTTTAAATCCAGTCACTTCAGCAGAATGAAACTTTAACCTTAGCAAATGGAAATCTACTACCTTGTCAGTGTAGAGTTCTTTTCTTTGTGCTGAAGGGCTAAATGTTCAGTAAACTCTCCTACAACAATTTCATGAGTACACCTGCTCTCTCCTTGGTTGTCAGTTTGATTTTTGGTAGTGCAGGTAAATTTATATTTCATTTTGTAAGGAAAAGTGAGCTACTCCTGCTAAAAGCCTTAAGGGAAGTTTCATTCTGTGCAGCTATTTCACCCCTTTCTGTGAAAAACATTTCCTGAGGGACATTTTATTTCACAGAATATTCTGAGTTGGACAAGATTCACAAGGATCATCGAGTCCAGCTCTCAAGTGAATGGCTCATACAGGGATTGAAGCCATGACCTTGATTTTATTAGCACCATGTTCTAACCAACTGAGCTAATAACAAAACCTTTAATTACCTTAAGACCAAATCAGAAATAGAATTACTTGGCAGCTAAAATCTAGTTTCTGTTAATAGCCTATCCCCTGGAGGTGCTGGAACAGCAGAGATCCTGAACCTCTGACACTGTGAAAACTGTCTCCTTTTAACAAAGGTGTTGACTCATTAACTGGTTTCTTTTGCCTTCAGTTAGTTATCTTTTTACCAGATATTAATTTCATTTGGAATGCTTATACATAAAGATGAGCCTGATACATGGGAGTTTTGGTCTTCCAAATAACTGGCAAAAAACTAGGGCCATTGTTTTCTATAGCTTGTGTAAGCAGGTGCTACTTTTCTGTCGATTCATAAATACAGTAACTTCAGTTCAGATAGTCACCATTACAGAAAAAAAATGTACTCTGATTACAGTGAAGACCTTTGATAACTCTCAGTGGGGCTTTTCCTTTATCAACATAATTGATTGCAAAATGATGTACTGAAAGACATAAGAAGGCTAAGAATCAGTTTAATATTCACAGAATGTGGATTCTTTTTTCAAGAACAAGAAAACCAGCTGACTTCATATTTAGGGAGGTTGTCAAGTTCTGTGGAAGTGCGAAGATAGTATCTAGTAAGAAGTTAATCATTTCACTGAGGGCTGCTTTATTTAGGAGTCTATCAGTGTGAAGCTGTAAACTTATGCAGAATATATTCTAATTTTCTTTGTGCTGTATTTTCAATTGCCTAAGCCTTCTGAAATAAAAGGACAGAAGAGTAATTAACACTCATCTCCAACACACTGTACACATGTAGTGAACAGATGTAGTGCTGTGCTGTAGAATCATCATTTCCAAAGGAAGGAGGGTGGGTACATAACTGGAGCCCAGTTTAGCCTTCAGACCACCAAAAACTGGCTCCTTCCATAGCCCACTGCTCACCAGCGGGGCCATGCCACAGCATTACCCTTTGAACTTGACAAAATATTTACACACAGATTTAATAGATTACAGTCTCAGTCCACAAAGACTTACTTGTGCTTTTAACTGAAAATCCCACTAAAATATTGATAAAGTTGGGTGCCAATTTTTCTGAGAAAAAAGCTTGAAAATTTTGTTCATATTCTGAGTGGCCATTATGGATCTCAAAATCAATTTTTTTTTGAGAGAAGGAAAGGAAACTTGTTTCCTGTAATTTTTCCATCAGAAATTCCTCTCATATCATGTTATTCCCACTGGTCTACTACCATCCTTAGTAATTTGCAGAATGAGTTGGCCCTGTGCATGAATCTGGTGATGTGATGTTGAGTTCAAGCTATTTCTGGTAATTGATGGACTTGTAGCCAAACAGGACAGACAACTCTTGTTTTATGGTGCAGCCTTTCTTTTCATTGGGTACTAACTAGGAGTTCCTTTCTACTGATTTCTATTAAACTTTTCAGATCGTATTTACTTTTGACAAAACCAGCCAACCGGTTGAAAACATAACGTAAAAATCTCTTGGGAGCTGATGTTCTTTAAAATTCTATGATTTGTTAATTGTAACACATGTTCCTTCTCACCCTTCAAATATATTCTTTTCCCTCTGTGGAAATTCTCTCTGTAAATGTAAGGCCTTAAGTCTTACCTTTCACATTAAACTATGTGATGAACCTACTGCAGTATGCAAGAGTCTGGCAAAATGGTGAAAAGGCCAGCTTACTCTTTATTAAAAGTGAAAATTCAGGAAGAATGAAATATAAAGAAATGGAAAAACCCCACACAGGGACTGGCCATGAACTGGTAGAAAAGAGTTCAGTGTGCTGAATGATGCCTTCTGTTTCGGCACACCACACCAATGCAGTAAAAAGCAGACTGATGAAAGCTCTAAGCTCATTTAAAACTGACAGATTTGTGGCAGACATCAAATACTTGACTCCTGACCATTGCATATTAACCTAGTTTTGAGGAGAAGGGAGGTGTTAGGAAGATTTTGCATTACCACAGGCTTAGTTAAATGAAAAACTGTATTAAGGATTAAAAGAGACAACATAACTGCTGTTTACTAATGTTAGCATGTGTAGAATTTATTTTTAGAAATTCATGAAGTAAATGGTAAGAATCTTCTTATTCTAAGCAAATTTAAATAGACTGAATTAAAAAAAAAAAACAAAAAAAACCACAGATCTAGAGTAACCTGCCATAAAAGCAGCTTGTTCACAGCTATTGTTTTAAATATAAATTTCTTCCTATTCCTAGCAAATGTTGTCACAAAAATTATTTTCCTTCTCACTTCTAATATTAATTGTTGCTTTATATTCTTGTAATTGTTGCACAGTACTGCAATTTGTGAAATAACTGAATATTTCCATTGGACCAGGCTGAAAACAAGAAAATAATTTGTCACCTTCCATCTTCTTTACTTCTTATAGACTGCTTATTTCAAGAAACCATTTAAGCTGTTCAGAATCTTCTTACTATGATGGATTTGCTGTCATTTTGCTGAAATCCCCAAAATTAAACTTGTCATATTGCTGACTGAGGCCACAGAATCATTCATCATTTCTGCCCACTGCTGCCACGCAATAATTGTATGGTCCTTAACTTCACCTCAGATAATTTTCACAGTAACTGTTTGTAGCTGTCTACTGATGCAACTGAAAGATGGTCTGGGATGATGCCTGTGATCAAACCCTAGCTACAGACCCATTGGTAAGCAAGTCACTGGCTGTTCTCATTTGACAAACATCCTTTTACCCGCTGAAAAATCCCCTAGTTTCTATTCAGGTGAGACTACCTGAAGCTAAATAAAACCCCAGAATGATAAGCATGTATTCCAGGAGACAGACACAGTATTTTCCTTTGATTCCCAAAGAGGCACTGTGTGAGAAATGAGAAAGAAGGACTAGACATTCTAGGTCAACCTGAAACACCAGTTAAGACTAACCTTCATGACTACAGCTGTGAAGCAAGAGCCTAAATACTAAGGCAGAATAACTTGTTCCAGCAAACATTGTTAAGACATGTTGTTTGGTGAGGGAGGAATAAAAAGGCTCAACTGCAAACCCAGGATCTTATCATCACCTCGTGGTACCTACCTGAAGCCAGCCAGAAGCAACTGAGGAACTTAAGCCCAGGACTGAACACAGTCACTGTTATTCTTACTTATTATTCCTATGGGGTAGAACAAGGGGTTAGTGACACCAGTGATGCTGGGCACTAGAAGGTGAAGATCCTCAGATAAGACCATAAAGAGGCATTGACCAGACAGAGGTAGTGAAAAGAGGAAGAAAAAACAAACAAAAAAAGATTAAATATATTTAAGCAATGACTCAACAGACATGTTTGTGGTGCATGGAATGTAAAGGGAAGCTTGCAAAATGTAAAGAGACTAAGAAGTCTGTGGACTGAGCTATGAACTTAAGGAGACAAAGAAGAAGTGAAGCTGCAATGACTTATTATTCACAGATTAACTGTAGAGCCAGCAGAAGAGAGAATTTGAGAGTCAGATAAATTCATGACACAAATGGTTGGACTGAGCAGTAGAGACCTTGAAAGTGTCATGTATTAAAATAGAAATAAATTAGGATTTAAAAAAAAAAGGAAAGGGTGCCTTGCCTTAAATGGAGTTAGAAGAATGAGAAGAGAGTAAATAGTGAAGGAATAATTGCCCAAAGGTTCTACTTGGTGAGGTCCAACTTAGTGAACAAGGAACAGCCAGATGTCACAGGTTCAGCATGGGAATGAGTAATGTCCTGAACTGTGTCGACATGTAACAGAGCTTTCCTCCAGCATTTTCATGGAAAGTTCACTAACAGAAATCAGGGATAATCTTGAGAGAGACTGAGCAAAGAATCTCCATTTTTTCTATATCATTTCTATTTTCTGGAATGATTCAAGCAGGCAGAAACCAACAGTTTAATTGGTGTGATCTTCCCCATAGCTGGTAGCTCAAAGTGTGGACGCTCAGAAAATCTGATTTGTTTAAAATTTGACAATATCAAGTGTTTCAAGGTAACTATTTTCACTATCTATTCTGAAGCATAAGGAGTTGATTAATTTACTTAAAATAGACTATAAGTGAATACAAAAAGAGTTTGTGCAGATCACCCAGTACTAAGGAAAACATAGCAATGTAGGCAGATGAATATGTTATGCAATGTAAAGACATTTTGAATCCATGGCACACATGAAAGCCTTGTAATACAGGTTTTCTAAAAGAAGTCAAGTATACTTCCTACCAGCTAAGAGGAAAAAGGCCTTAAACAAGCATGTTCAAAGTGCTCATTTTAACAATTGTGATTTGCATCTAGGAATACTGCATAAGTACTTGTTGGACAAGAATCAGAAGAACTTTGAGAGTGTGTGTAAAGCATTGGAAAAAGCCAAGATTACACATTTGGTATTGCCACAGTGTTCCTTGAGGCAGGCATGCAGTAAGCCTCCCACACACTTGAACCAAAGCTCTCACAATTAGTAGTAAAGCTCCCATAGATCTGAACCTAGATTGTGGATTAGAAGGTGGAGAAGGTGTAAATTTCAGTTTAAAAAGAGAATTCAAGAAACACGTCACTGAAATATAGGATTATGTGATAGGTCAATATAAATTGTGCCTATATGCATGAATCAATGTCTGTAAATATGCAAGATTTCTAAAACTTTGGGAGCAGAGGGCTAATACCTTTTGAGAAGTCAGTGAGTTCTTGGCTTTTAAATTAGCAGTAGACTTTTTATCCTCTATTAGGAAGATTACCAGCTCAGGTTTTATTTATAATCATGTGACTTAGTTCAACATACACTGACTACAAGTGTTTGGTACTCTGGAATTAAAAAATGAATGAAAATAACCTTAGGCAGTAACTCGAGTTCCTTTACATGCTACTTAGACGATGACAAAGAACTATAAAATGATCAGGGAATAGCCTCATCAGGCAGGCTTTCTTCCAATCTCCATCCCTTTTCTTTTGCAACAGATAACTTCTGGCCCCACCATGCCATGTCTCCTGCAGAGAGAAAAATCCCCTCTGTTGCCACCGCAAAAGGCAGAATTCAGAGTAGCTTACTGTGGACTTTTATGCCACTACATGTCCAAGGCAAATGTTTATAAGACAAACAGTTTTCTGTAATGGATGGATGAAAGTGATAGCAGGTTTGAAACTCCTTTCTCAACTTGGTCCTAAAACACATAACTCACTGTGAATGGCAATGGAAGCACAGGTTGGCCATATCCTGTATTCCCACCACATACACATAAAATCCTACTGTCGTCATCCTGCAGTCTCTGCAAGCAGTGGGCTCCCCTCTCAATGAAGGTGTCACTGATGGGCCTCGTGTCCCCCATACTCATCTCCTAAGCTGACATTTTAGTGCTCTCACACAACTGAGAGGGGACCAGTCTGCCTCTGGAAGCACAAGGAGCAGGAATAGGACTTGGGATCATGGCACTTTGGTTTGGGGAATAATGAAAACAAAAGTGTTAAAACTAAAGACATTTTTAACTATCATTAGGCGTCTATGTATCTGTAAATAAAACAGAGGAGCAGTATTTAATTATTGCTCTAGCACTAAGGTATGCTAAAGTTGACCTCAACTAACTGGTACTTGTCTAAAGGGTTCCTAGGAACTGGGTGTGGGTCCATTTGAAGCAGCAGTAGGGTCAAAATTACCTTCTGAAGCCAACATTTATGCACATATTTTGGGAATAGTGTATATCAAAATAATTTCCAATTCACAGCAGGGATGCAACCACTTGTTTCAAAAGACAGCCCCCATATGATGGAGGTTATATACATGTAGACATATATATGTATATATTATTACATATATACATGAATCCCTGCCAGAAGGTCCTCTTTGCTTTTCCAGTCATGACCTTCTGAAGATGCTGAGAAACTCTTCCAAAATTGACACAGTCTAGATAGGAAATTTAGCTTTGGACAGGGCATGCTGTAGCACCCAGACAGAATGTCTGCAAAAGGGAGAACTGAACATGACATAATGTGGAAGATGAGCCACACTACAGGAAGAACTACTTTGAAACACCTGAAGTGATCGCAATGAAACGCCCACAAAAAAGCTGTTACTAAGTATGGTTGTAGTATCAGTAGAAGATTCAGAAAGTAACACTGCACTGTTTCAAGGGAGAAAAGACAAAGAAAATCCACAAGAAAGACAACAGCCAGTGATCTTGCTTTTGACATTACGGTCACAGTTCTTTATATGTAAGTTTAAAAATCTCCTTCCTTGACAACTTAAAGGAATTAGTTAAAGACAGTCCTGGCAAAGAATAAGATTGGGGAAAGCTAAAACACATGACCTTGGTACATAAGCCCTATCATGTTGCTTGAGAGAGCAACTTCTTCCAACTTCTTCCCAGCTTTTGCTTGATCAGCTTTATCATCCTTTTCTGGTTTCCCAGGACAGGTCCTGCTAGAAAACAGGGGTTGGTACATGAGTATCTGCCGTAAGTTAGGACGGACTTTTCAAGTGAGAACTCCTCCAGACTTTTTACTTCACATTTCTCAGGCCCTGCAGTCCGTTTTCCCCTTCAGTGCTAGTAAATGTCTCTAAACTTATCCCAAGGCTTTACAACAAATTTACTCTCCCTTTTGTGCAAAAATGAATCCTCCTGTCTACAAGATCAGTTTGCCAGAGCTTGTGGTTAGGATCTCTGTCACTCTGTTGTATGAAATCAGTATTTTGGCTGAAGTTTCTTGCCCAGCATTTGCTGCTGAGCCCGGTCCTCCTGAGGTTCCTGGTAGGGAAGTGGCAGATGTGCTCTGCCTGTGACTCACCTGAGTGGCACACAGGCAGAGTCTGGGTGTGTAGGCACTGAGCCCTGCCGTCCCTTTGGGCTGTCTGCAGAGCAGCTCAGAGCAAGGTGCCTCAAACCCAGCACGTTAAGAGAAGGCACAAGAGATAGGTTTTGTCCCCAGACTTTCCCAAGCAGCAGGTGTTGCTGGCTGTCTGTATGTGAACTACTGAGGTGACATACAAACAGATCTTACTTTTCACGGATCTGCCACAGATCCTGGTATCACATTAGCAATTAAAAGCAAATGCACAAAACCCCTGCTGACCAGTTATCCTGTAATGGTGCCAGGACCCAGTTTTCCACAGGGAATGGCAGCACTTCCCTCTCCCCATCTGGAAACCAAGATGTCAGACTGTCGATGCAGATTTTCCAGCTCTGGTGTCTCATCCTAGGTAGACTCAGGATTTCAGCTGCTCTAGGCGAGTCTTCCACGTGACAGAAGTTGTGGCTTGATTTTATTTGTCTTTTTTGGTCTCTCTTTTTGAGGAATCGCCTGATCTGTTGTAGAACTGAGAATTTCTATGGCAAAACTCAGAGTCCCTGCCAGTCACTCCTGTTGAAGACCAAATACATCGCAGGTGCGGAACTGTCACACAGCCCAGGAAGCCTCCCGGGGTAGTTTCAGTCACCTCGGAAGATTCAGCCTGAGTCACTAGGATGACAACATCAATTGTCACATATATGAAGAGAACCATGTAGCAGAACATCGTGACATCCACTTAATAACGTGCTGTCTTTAATGAAACGGACTAATTATCGCTAAAAGCACTGTCTGTGCCACCAGTGACATTCCCCTTCTGCCGTCCATCCTGCAGATCAGGACGGGTGTTCCCGCCGAGTGTTCCCGTCGCGCTGCCGGCGATGCTCAGCGCGCAGAAAGGCACCGTGTAAACAAGCGGGCTCCCCCCGCCGCGTGGTACGGCCGCGCCTCCCTCCCCCCATCCCGCGGCGCCCGGTGGTTGGTGCTGAGGGCGGCGCATGCGCACGGGGCGCCCGGCGGCTGCGGGCGGTGCTGTGGGGCCGCCGGGTCGAGCCGGGTCGAGCCGGGTCGGGGCCTCCCCGGGCGGGTCGGGCTGGGCCGGGCCGGGCCGGGCGCTCCTGGGGGAGCGAGGCGGGCAGTCCCGCAGCCGGGAAGGGCCGTCCCGTCAGTGCGTGCAGCGCTGTGGGTGAGGAGCGGGATTTGTGCGTGCGGGGCTCGGCGGGGCCGGGTTGCGGGAGGTGTCGGTGCCGTGTGTGCCGGGCCGGAGGAGCTGTGGCTGCCCTGCTAGAGCCAGGGTTTGCGGCAGCGTTCAGGGCCTGGTTTCGTGCCGTGGGATTGCTGCGTTTTGCCCTGGTTTTCCTCGGAGAAATGAGGGCGGGGGAGCTGCTGGAATTTCGAGTCGGTCTTGGCGAGTGTGATGCCGTGGAGTGGGCGAAGGGCTTCGGGGCTCCCGGCCCGCGCCCCTGCCTGGAGCGGGGCCCCTGCGGGCCAAGGGCAGGGCGAGCAGTGCCCCGCGGGATGCACCGCGGGCAGCGGGGGTGGCTTTTGCTGCCTGCTGAAGCGAGGAGGGAGCTCCTCGCCGGGCTCTCTGCCCTCGGTGGGCTGGGTGGCCTTTTCCCTTGCGTTCGCCAGACTCCCAAACGCACCGCGGTGTTAAACACTCAAAGGTTGCGGCGGGTGTGGTGGTTGTGCTCCTATCATCTATATGGCTCATAAAACGAGCTGGAGTTAAAATATTTCGGTGTTATCTGACTTTTCCCTCCCCACAAGCCTTTGTTTTTGAACTGCAGCATGTTCAGGAAGTTTCGGACAACTTGAGACACTTAATGCTGGGCTGCTCAGCTAATTGCACTGATGTTGCCAATAATATGTAATAATGTTGCTTGTCTGCATTCCATACTCTTTTCCCATTTCTGAATCTATTTTTTTTTTTTTTGGAAAGTGGCTTTATGTTCAGAAATTTGACTCTGATTGCAGAGTCTTGTTTTGAGACATGATCATTACAGCCCCTTTTTGGTGTAAGTGGTGCCCATTACTGCATTAATTTTCTGTAATTTTATGTCCTGAATCTGTGTTTGAGATTCTGAATTGCACCCAAAGCTTTAGCAAATGCTGGAAAATCAGTGCGGGAAAAGCAGGGGAGTAGGACAATGTGCAATGCTGTTGAAATAAAAGTTTCATAAGTAACAAAACAGGATTTGCTTCTTGTATTTTCTCTTCCTTTTTCTTGCCTTCGTACTTGACCCTCTTCTGCTTTTGCTTCAGTGCATTACTTTGTACTTCACAGGCCAGTTGTAAATCTTGTTGCTTAAGTTTTTTTAGTCTGTGTACCTGTCTTTGGCTGTGCTTAATGACAACGGGACCACAGTCATAACTGCAGTGGATGTGAGCCCTCTTTGGTTTAGAATCTATTTGTGTTGATGTTCTTAAAAATTCACTGAATTTTTTTCTCCTTGTTCCAGATGGAAGAGTTCATGCTGACTGGTTAGCATAATTACAGAGGCTAAATAGGCACGGAGGAGACTATAGTGGGGATGAGAAGTGTCAAAAGAGAAGCAATGAATCCTACAAATGATGATCCAGTGTTTGGGACCATTTTTGACTGGGACTATCTCTTATGGGAAATTCGTTTGACCTTTTTAGCTGCTGGTTTTTTAATCTACTTGGGAGTATTTCTTCTGTCTCATTGGTTGTCTTCTTGGAGAAGTACCACTTACCGTGCCTTGTATGCAAAGGAGAAGGTGTTTTGGAATATGGCAGTCACACGTGGTGTGTTTGGACTTCAGAGTTGTGTTGCTGGATTATGGGCTTTGCTCATAGATCCCGTTTTTCATGCTGACAAAGTCTATTCACAGCAAAAGTGGAGTTGGTTTAACTGTTTAATAGCAGCTGGATTTTTCTTGCTTGAAAATGTAGCAGTTCATGTATCCAACGTTATTTTTAGAACATTTGATATTTTCTTGGTAGTTCATCATTTGCTTGCTTTTGGTGGCTTGGCTGGTTTAGTAATTAATGTGAAATCTGGACATTATCTGCCTTTGATGGGAATGTTGCTGGAAATGAGTACTCCCTCAACATGCATTTCCTGGATGCTTCTGAAGGTAAGAATGTGATAATTTTCAGATTATGTTTGTAATAGTTTTCATGCATTTCACTTGTCCATAGGTAATCTCTGGTTTATTTGGATAGTTTATCATCAAAACTGCATTTATGCCGCTGATATCTGTGTTATTGTCATACATGCTTTTGTTGTGATGGCATTTGTGCAAGCCTCCAAGTAGTGTGGCGCTGTGTGCGCTTGCACGGTGGGATGGTATAGATCCATACCAAGTTTGGGATGCCGTGTTGGAGTAACTTTGTGGAGTAACATTGCACTATGAGGAAAAACTGCCTGAGAGTGTGTGTATATGAAAGCTGGATATTTGTATTAGTTCTACAGATTCCTCAGTTCCTTATCTTGAAGTAACAATCTCACTTCTGCATACTTTGTGTTCTTACTTTTCTAGGCTGGCCGTGCTAACACCCTTTTCTGGAAGGCAAACCAGTGGGTGATGATCCATCTGTTTCACTGCCGCATGATTCTTACCTACCACATGTGGTGGGTGTGTCTTTTCAATTGGAATTCTATCGTAGAAAATCTGGGACTTCTTCACTTTATTGTTTTATTCTCGGGATTGTTTGCTGTTACACTAATACTTAACCCATACTGGACATACAAAAAAACTCAGCAACTCCTCAACCCAACTGACTGGAACTTTGAAAATAAAGCAGTGGAAAATGGAAAATTAAATGGTGAAACACATCAAAAGAAGAGGATATAGCACCGAAACAATAATTTTCCCAGCAGGGTAACAGAAGAATACAATGCAAACTTTGCACGTGCACTAGAAGATTTTTTAAGAAGCTCATTGACACAGTGACTCCTTGCTGGTAGTGCTGTGTATGCACACAAGTGTTGAAAAGCATTGTTTATGTTTCTTATGTGTGTACATATAACTTCAACCCTCGTTATGAATTACACCAACAACTTGTCACATTGGACAGTATTTCATAATTTAGTAGTGATGTGCTCCCTAATGGAATGTTTTTTCCCTAATGCTTCAAAGTAGCTTTACAGTAAGTCATCTGTTAAGCTCAGCTTGATTCGAGTTTAACTTGAATCCTATTTCACATATGATAGAGATGCTGATACTGAAAATTATGTTAAATTGTTTATTAAGAACAATTATGATCCAAGTTAGGTATGCAAGGGTACCTAATTCCTGTGTGCCAGTGAATCATTCCAAGTGGCAGAACTGGTCAGTATGGAGGTAAAATGCAGTCATGGCCCACGTTTGGGTTTTGTTGTTGGTTGGTTTGTGGGTTTGGGGTTTTTTGGGTATTTGATTTTTAATCTTTTTTTAAGTGCACTTAAGAAACAGGAAAATAATTTTGTATTTGCTGTCAAAGTTGCAGTTTTCAGGTTGCCCTCAGTATAGGAGGAGTTCATACCCTTCAAATCCATGCATGTGGAGATGCATGCATTTGCCATATGAGTGGTCCAGTAGGTAATCATAGTGGCCTCTTCTGGACTTGAAACCAATGAAATGCAAGTGGCAGCACCAGAAGGTGACTGTATCGTCCTTGAAAAAAATGCTGCTTGATAAGTAAAATTATTTTGTTTGTAGGTCCCACATGAGGGATCATGCAATTAGTTCCTGTAGTGCTTCTGTTATGGCTCCTCTTATCTTTGAGAATGCACTTAGGTTTTTTAGATGGTTTCAGAATCTGAGATGACTTCTCTATGGAGGAAAGCCCATATCACCTCCTGTAGGAATTCAGTTGTTTTACTGTTTTTATTTAACTTTAAAGAGCATACCAAGAGACACTAACAGTCCTTTGCACTTTATCTGCCACATTACAAAAATCTTTCCTTGACCTGAGAAACTGAGTTGCTCTTTGGATAGGGACTAACGGTGATAGGTGTTCTCCCGCTTATAATACTGGTTTGATGGTTCCTGGGTGAAATGTTGGGAAGTGGATGGAGGGATAAAGATCAGGACAGAAGAGAGTGACGCCTAGTGGCAGGAGAATGACAGGGTATTAGTTTTGGTGCTTGGAACAAATGAGATTTTTAAAAAATGGTGTGACATGACTGCTACACAGATTTATTTCCCAAAGCATTAAGACTAGGCAAGCCCAAGGTGTGAAGAATTTTAGATCAAGCCATGAATTAGAGGCTTTGTGGACTGATCTGTGGTGGAGCATATTGTTTTAAATGTCTGAGGGAAGCACTCTTTGGTGTAAGCAGCCCCATTTTATTAATTTTTGGTGGGAATGTATTTGATTTGTTCTGAGTGAAGGGAGTTGTTGAATTGCTGTGTTCCCTAATTCATTCTGTGTGAGCACAGTGTTGAATTGCTGTTCTATAACAGGGAGGTCACAAATAGATGGCCAGATCTTGTTAATAATGATGCAGTGGTTAATATCTGAAATTGCCTATTCAGAACCAGGCTGAGAGGGTCACAGCAATTTTGCACAGCAACTCTGTTATTGTGCTGATATTTAATGGATCAAATCTAAATTTGAAGCTACCTTCTTATTTCTAAGCTGGGCAGGATGAAGTTGCAGTGTTGTCTGCCTGGGCACCATCCTATAGTGAAAGGGTTCTCAAAGGTTTGAAATGGTGTACCTGTCTTGAGGAGTTGCATGTGGGAGAGTAATGTTAAAAATACTTTAGAAGAAACCAGAGGGATTAATTCCCTTGCTCTGGAACCAAAAAATAATATGATCTGAATGCATATCTTGCAGGATCCAAACCTCACTTGCGGGAGTTCTGGGGAAAAAGGCAGAGAATAAGTCATCAGGTATCAGAATGATAACGTACTCTATGAAGCTTAAAACTTGAAAGTTTGGATTTGATGAAACAAGGTAATAATTGTAAAATCCCAGCTACAGAATTCTGAAGAATCCTAACAGAAAATGGGAACATCAGAAGTTTGGGATAAGTGTGGCTAAAGAATGTGAAATTCCTGTGTACTAAAATAAAAGAATATGGAGGGGTGAGGGGTTAGTAGTGAATTGAGACTGAGAAAAGACAAGTGGGAATTTATGTCATACCACCAGATGTCTAAAGTTTAATATTTTATATTATTAATTTGTATAACTTTATTAATTGAATTTTAAATCTTTCATTAAAATTATGTTTTTATCATCATAATGCAGTCTTTTTAGTTTGCATCCTCGTGTTTTTTCACAAAAAGACTGTTAGGGTTTATATGTCTTAACTATATAATGGATATATAGAACTCCTGTTAACCTAAACACAGGTAGACCTGCTAGATCAAGAAAGCTATGCAATGAAGCAAATAACAGTACTTATTTTATTTCTGTTGTTTAGGAGTACTTTACAGTCCAGCTAGAAATACAATACAACAAAAAGACAGACCTTTCTTCTTCATCTTCTTTATGGCTTCGTGCTGGTGTTACCAGTTCTGTTACACAAAGCCTCTTTTTTAATACTTGAGTATAAAAGGACCTTTTATAAGGCCGTGTAGCAATAGGACAAGAATAATGGCTTTAAACTAAGAGGGGAGAGCTAGATTATATTGGGAAGACATTTTTCCCTATGAGGGTGGTGAGGCACTGGAACAGGTTACCCAAAGAAGCTGTGGATACCCCATCCCTGGAAGTGTTAAAGGCAAGGTTGGATGGGGCTTTGAACAACCTGATGGTGGAAGGTATCCCTGCCTACTGCAGGAGGGTTGGAACTGGATAGTCTGTAAGGTCTCTTCCAATCCCAGACTTCTGAGATTCTTCACTCTCAACCGACTGCTCCCTTTAGGAGGATTTTTCTGGTTTATTATTTTGGAAGTCACATTGCTCTGGAACAAGTCTGAAGAAGTTCTTGAACTGAGGGTTTTGTGTTTACTTACCCTTATAATGAAGTGCTCCTTTCCAGCCCAAAGATAGAGTAGCCATATCTTCTTTGTAAATTTTGTTGTGAAATTAATCCCAGTCCTGTTGGGCCTTCTTATACAGCCTCATTCACAATCCCATTTAGAGAAGTTTGGTCAGCTTCAGTAGTGGCTGGATTGGGTCACAGGGTATGCTGCTGTGGATCTGGAAAACTTCCATAACATGATTTTGGGTGAATTATTTGTTTGCCAAGGTGACTGCTAGGGACTTGGCACTGCTTTCTTGTTGAACAAGAAAAAACCCAAACCACAAAAAAACAGCAAACTGTGGTGAGGATAATGGTGTTCAGTTGTTTTGATTTGGGTTTTTTTTTTGTTTTGTTTTTTTGTTTTTTTTAAAGAAAAATCACCTTGTACAGTCTTCTGATTCTTACTGTCTTCATACAACGTTCCTAAGTCAAAGTTTGTGTTTTCCTCCATTTCTATCCAATGTTTTTTTCCAAGACATGTCATTCTTTTGAAAGCCCTGAAGGCACTAATTTTTAAAATTTTTATTCTTACTTGCAGTACTGGTCATGATCTTGGAGTCACATTACCACCACAACATTTTTGTCTAATAATTTTCAGTATATCCTGTCAGGCCCATCTTCCCCTAAATATTCATGTCCAAATCTTTCAGTGTTTTTGTGTTTTCCTGATAACATGTATTAAATATTAATATGATATGTAGTTATAACAAACCATCTTTAACCTCAGGGAGATTCCCCCTTAAAGTGAATTTAGAAGTGTTAAGCAAACTCAAGTCTGCTCTTGTACAATATAATGTTTGTTGAAAAGCATCTTTACACTGTACATAAATAAAAGTATTTTATTGAATAGCTGTCTGTCATGAGTTTCATTTACTGATTAAAATAATGCCTGTTATTTTTTACTTGCTATTTGTAGTTTAAACAGGTTTTGCAGTGCATGCACTAAAAAAGTGATTTATTTTGAAATGTTAAACTTGATAAAGGTAATGTCATATTCATGGAAATAGCTCTTGTAAACCAATGTCCCTTTACCAGTATTTCATGTGTTACTCCCACAAACATGTTTAGAATACTAGAAGGTGTGCCATATGTAAGTATGTATTAAAAACAGTTAAAAAACATCTCTTGGGAATGACCCTTCTGGCTCGTGTCTTTGAAGTGTGTGGCCCATTTTTGCATTAGGCTCTGATTGTGAAGACACTTCATTTGGTACCACATGATGCTTCATGGTTTAGTATAAGCTACCTTAAATAAACAACAAAAACAACAAACATAAAGACTAAAATTATGCCCTATTGCAAAATAGTAAAATACAGTTCTAAGAATTTCTTTCAGGATGTTTTTCAGGAATTAATTCCTGATGGTTTTTAGATTAGTGAGTCAAAGGAACACATCATCATTACTGGCATTTTAATTATTATAAGAATGCACAGTGCAAGCAACTGCTGACTGCCTCTGCAATGAAGTCTCCAAGATTAATTAAAGCAGAACCAAGACATTCATGTGTACGACTCCACTAACTGTTAGATGTGTGGGTACAGACTGGGAGAAGAACAATGTATAATAGTGTTTGTATAAATAAAGTCCCTTTTTTTCTTTCTTTTTTTTGGTAGATGATCTGTAAAATGAATTTATGTGTTATTGTTTTGCTATTCAGGTGTTTCAGTTAATAGGTAAATACATTTTACTTGGTAATGTTAAACATATTCTCAGAAAAATATTGGAGCAGACTTGTGCCAACAATGTTATACAGCAGTTACAGTCTTTTGGTCTTGTGTCATTGCAGTGTTACTTAAATTGTAACCAAAAAATGCAAGCAGTGGTCATTAATGACATAGACTATGCCTGTTGATGTAGTTGTCAGGGTTGGAGGAAAGATTTCATGCGCTGGATCTGATTGACTAATTAACATGTTCTGCTGGTGGTGGTGCCCCAGAGCAGGAACAAATATTTCGCAGCACATTTTGCCTTCCTCTTTTCCCTAAGTTGATCACTGGTGAGTGGGGTGGAATTGACTGATGATACAGCAAACCTGCAAGGCCATAGCAGACCTTGTTCACAGTTCAAGGTGGCAGGCAGGCCAAGCTTGGAAGGAGGGGGGCCTGCTCACCCATCCGCAAATTAGAAAGCAAGGAAATTGGCTGCTCAGCATCGCTTGCTGCTCTTGTGTGTTCTGAGAGCCAGTTAGGGTCACTTCTGGCTCCTTAGGAATATGACCTCAGCAGAGAGGGTGGAAATTTAATACTAACTCTGTCAAATGCATTACTTCTGATCTGAAATTTGTATTTCCTCGTATGATTGTAGCTGCCTCTGCTCTTTGACTTCTTGGTTCACATTAGTGTGCTGAATAAGCTGACAGTGTTTTCACCACTATGTCCTCTGTAAAGAATTGTGAGGTTTTAGTACTGGTAATTGATTCTGGCAGCTTCAAATATTTGCTCGGATTTATATATCGCTATATAGATCTACAACATCCTTCTCTTGCCTTGCTTCCTCTACTGCTAAAATCAACGTACCAGGTGAGTGCTGCATGTTGGTACTGGAGTTGTGCCCATTCAAGTTTAAGCATGGGGCTTGCAACAAGAAAGGGACAAAATATACCTGAAGGAGGTCTACAGTAATTTCAGGATTATAAGCCGCACAATTTTGACTAAAATTTTGGTCCGAACCCAAAGTGCGGCTTATAATCAGGTGCGACTTTTATATGGACAAAGAATGAAAAGTTGCTGTTTCAGTTTGGAGGACAGGTGTCTGCTGAGAAAGGCAGGAGCTTCTCTTTGAAATG
>PYHW01010255.1:4042551-4074707 GCA_013186435.1 Turdus rufiventris
AGGGGCTCCCTTAGTGTCCCAAAACCTCTGTTTTGATCTTGGTAAGAAATGTTGGGCTCTTCCCCCTGGCTGGAGCAACTCCCAATGGTATGAAGTAATTTTATCAGTCACACAGGGGGATTTAATGGGCCATTACCAGAAAATTACTCACTGGAGGAAGCCTGCAGTTGTGAAAAGATAAAGAACAATGGCCCATCAGCAGAGCATCTCCTGCAGAGATAAGGATCACTACCCCCACCCTCAACAGATGGTGATAGAATAGATACCTTTTATCAAACCCTGTATTGTAACATGCGGCTTATACTCGGTGCGGCTTATAATCGTGAAATTACTGTAATTTCATAGAAGGTAGAGGGTCTACTTTCCTATGTTTCTGAACCTTGCAGTTCTGCTGTCAGGATCTTTCAAGTGTAAATCAAGGGGATAACTATGATACCTTGAAAAACAAAGCCATGCAGACAAACTACAGAAGTCATATAGAGTACTTTTGCATGGAGGTTTGCATAGAGTAGGCATATAGCTTCTAACAAGAGCTTGTTCATCTTGTTTTGTGGGTCTTATTTACAGGAAGAAAGTGTATCCTGGAAAGCAGCAGTAGCCTGCCTTCCTAAGGAGTCATTAAGAATTAAATCAGAAAAAAGCCAGGAGGCTTTGGGATGAGGTAGATGGAACTGGTTATTACATTATACACTGTTGACCACATCATGGTTATATATTGAATATGTAGTTTTTATGATGCTTTAACCCTTCCTTTTTTCTCTCAGCATCATATTGAGTATTACTGTGACACTGGTTGAGGCTAAGTTTAAAATCTTTTTCGGACATCAGAATTGCTAAGCAATATTTTGCCCAAGGCTGAAAGAGCCTAAGGTCTATTCTAATTTGAAGTAATTTATTCTTGTATCATCACTGCCTTTTTATCTTACATAATTATTTTTCACCCCTGGAGACTCTTTTGCATATTCATGAGTACAACTCAATCTGCTCTTTTGTTTTCCCAGCCATCCTAATACTTTCTGTTTGTCACTTTTCCCACTTGAATTCCTTTTTATTACATGTTGGCAGCTTAGAGTTGTACATAGTATTTGATATAAAGTCTTCTCAGTATTTTGTATTACACCAGTACCTTGTTCCCTCCCCTGGGAACGGTTCTGCTCCAACCAAAGGCTGCATTTATCTTTTAGGGTTGTATGGCCTCTGCACTTTGTGGTGCTTCTGAGAGGAAATTCAGTCAAGTTTTTCCCTTTATCAGCTTCAGGATGAAGAAGAGCCATCAGAGAAAAGTGAAATTAATGAAAGTAGGAATGTTGTGTTATAGAAACAACTTGTGCATGTGACTGTCTGGGGTGTGGGTGCCAGGCCCCAGCAGCAGCGGCAGCTCTGGGAGGGGAGGCCGGGCTGCCCCAGCCAAATACAGCCGGATCCAACTGGATCCAACAGGATCCAACCACAGGGTGTGGCTGAACCATGGCCGGGGCTGCCCCAGCCAGATACAGCCGGATCCAACTGGATCCAACAGGATCCAACCTCAGGGTGTGGCTGAACCATGGCCTGGGCTGCCCCAGTCGGACACAGCTGGATCCAGCCGGATCCAACCACACGCCACAGGGCCTGACTGAGTCACGGCTGCGGTGGGGGCATCATCGGGGAAATGTAGGTAAAGAAGGGCAAAAAATGCTGCGCAAAAGTGAGGAGAGCAACATGAGAGAAATACTCTGTGAGCACCAAGTTCAGTGAAGAAGGAGGGGGAGAAGCTGCTCCAGAGCACCAGGCAGATTCACCTGCAGCCCACAGAGGAACCCTTGAAGGAGCAGGTTTATTCTGAAGGACTGCAACCTGTGGGAAGCACCCACACTAAAGCACAGGAGAAATGAGGGAAGGAATAAGTACTGGGAGGAGCTGTTATTGACTGACCACAACCCTGGTTCACATCCCACTGTGCCCTTCAGGGTGGAGGAGGCCAAGGAGTTGGAAATGGAGTGATGTTGGGCCTGGTGAAAAGGAAGAACAGAGGGGGGAGGTATTTTTGCTTTTGTCTTTGTTTTTTACCATTCAATTTTTAATTTTAATTGGCAAAAAAAAAAAAAGAATTTTCCCCAAGTTGAGTCTGTTTACCCATAACAGTAGTTGCTAAGGGATCTTCTTGTCTTCATTTTGACCGACAAGATTTCCATCTTATTTTCTCCCACAGTCCTGCTGATGAGGGGGAATGACAAAGCAGCTGGATGAAGGTTGGGTTGCTGGCCAAGATCAACCCATCACAAGAAGTCATGGCATCAGCTATACTATCACTTATGTACCACCCATGACAATAAGAGCTCTGCTCCTGAAAATATTAAAATGTAGGAAAATTTATACCTAGTCTGTCTGAATTGGCAGTCTGAGAATTTGACTTGCAAATACTCCTTGTAAAAGAAGGAAAGAAGTGAAATGAAATGCATTAAGGAAAGAAGTTCTAGTGCTGGTAAGAGATCACAATTCTAAAATTGAATTATAATTAAATTATAAAATTCAATTGTCAGGTTAACCTGTACTGGTGCGCTCAGAACTGAGGAACTCTCTCCCAGTAGTGGTGCTGGTGCTTCAGAAAGATGTGGAAGATGAGTCAACAGTAAGCACCAAAGCAAAATGTGAATAAATGGTGTTTTTATAAATCCAAATGTCATTTTTGATGTAATAGTCTTAATTTAGGAAAACTGTAGCTTGCTTTTTTTTTTTTAAATACAAATTATATAGTATATATTACATATATAAATTAAAAAAATATATATTGCCACTCAGTCTGGTTTGGTAAGGAAAAGTAGAGAGAACCTGTAACTTTACAAGTCTCCAGCATGTGTTCTGCAGATGCTGAATTTAAGCAAGCTCATTGGATGTCCTGGCTTGGGGTGGATTCTGAGGGATTTCTTGGAGTGGATTCTGAGGGGTAAGCAGATGTGTCATACTGTCTTCATGGGAGACAGCTGGGAACAGCAGAATTTCCAGTGGATGAGTACTCCCTGGGAAAAAGTGCCAGCTACATCAGCTGTAAAATGGAAGAATCTGAGAAAACTGGGCTTTGCTGGGAACTTGATAACCTAAGTTTTAGTTGCTTTGTTCAGATTTCATGCAATATTTTGGAAAGCACGCTATTGGAATGATGTCTTATATCTTAGGTATCATAAATATAGGTGTACATTCAACCATGCTGATTTCCATGGAGGGAGAAAAAAAAGCATCCCATCTTTATGGCATTGTGCCACAGGGGGCCAGGACACCGGCCAGGGCTGATGGTGTCCTTAAGATGCCAGTACATGAGCTGCAGTGGGTGGATGGTGTAGATGTGTGGTGAAGATTCGTGGGGTAGATGACTTATGTGCAGTATCTTGCAGGTGAAGTATCTTTGCTGAAGCCCCAATAATCAGAAATAAGAGTAAGTAAATTTTGGTGAAGTCTCATGCAAGTATCATCAGTAAAACCAATTTAAACATCAGGCAATCTGGTAATAAAAAGCATCATGTTAACAGTGGAGACAGCCATTATTTGTACTCTATGAACAACTAAGTATGGGCGGATAAATAATGAATTTATGATTGCAATGATTAAGGTGCTAACTATTACTGCTAATAAACTGTTGTCTTATAAAACAGTAGGAAAGTGCAAGTTATTTTGAAAGTTAGTTTTTCTTTTTCATAAGTTGATCTGCTATTGCTGGATTTGTCCAACAAAGTTTCCACAGCAACCTTGTCTTGGAATATATGTATGGTCACCAGAACCAAAAGAAGGAGTTGCCAAAGATCAGAAGGGTTCACAAAAAGACTTACAGACGGATTTCAGTTTTGTCTAAGATAATTGTGAGAGATAAGATACTCTGTGAAAGGTAATTATGAAAGGAGAATTTAATGTACATATATTGTGAGATAAGTGTCAAAAGGAGAAGGATATTGCTAGTAAATGGTATTTTTTATTAGTTGTACTTGTTCTAGGTATGTGTTTATGTTTTGAAGTGGCCTCTCATGATAAGTACTTATTGAACAGTTTGCCAAAGATTGATTCCCCACCATTTCAGCTTCTCAAATGATAGTTTGGTGTGAAATTCAACATATTTTAAAAATTACAAAAATGACAGGATAAAATGGTGTCTAATGGAACTGAGTGGTGTCTGAAGTGAACTGAACATCGTAACAGTATTCCTGGCCTTAACTTTTACTATGCCCCAATTTTCTTGTTTGCTTTCTTATGCACAGAGAACCTATAGAGCTGTGTAAAAGCTATTTTGAATCAATGCCATAATGAACTGCATTGAAAAGAAATAACATTGTGAAAATGGAAACATATTTTGAAAGGAATAGTTTAAAAAACTTTGTGATGCAGACTGTATGAACCCACACAAAGACTTGGATAGCTGTGAATCTGTGTTGTTAAACTCCAGACAAAGGGAAAGTGTAGAGAAAAGGTGGATTAATCAAATGTCAAATGCCACCATTTTCCAGTAACATTTTCCTGTAATGATAATGAATTTACTATTTGCTGTGTGTATTTTATTACTTTCTGTAGAATGAGTTTACTTAAATGGGCAGGGATCATTGCTGGATGACACGATGATCTTTGAACAGCCTTTAGCTCAAAGATTTCATTCTTAAAAGTGGTCCAACGATTTCAGATAATACTTAACAATATTAAATAGTTGTAGTGACTTATAATTTATTTGAGAATTTATAATGTACTTAAGAGTGTTTATTTTTATTGAAGTGTGACAGATGTGTACATGCATATATTGTAAGTTACACATTTGCAAAATGATTGCATTTTGTAAAGGTTTTCTAAATTTTAACTAAGTGGTGTTGTCAGTCCCGAATGTACAAGTGGTTAGTGTTACTCTCAGGACAAGCATTCCATGCTTCGGGTGGCTGTGTGGTTGGCTTGGTCAGTGCGGGTCTGCAGCGGTGCTCGCTGTGAGGACTGTCACGCGAGAAGGACGCAAACAGCAAAAGTGCTCGGCATGAGGTGACAGCGTTTAATTTGAAAACTATTACTGGATTTTAAGTTATAAGTGAGATGAAAATCCAAGACAGCGCTGTGACCCAGTGTGTACCCTGGCGCGTTCAGGGGCTATTCGTGAGCATGAGGCTGAGTGGGCTGAGTTGTCCAGCCCGGGGACCGGGTGCTCTCCCGGTCACCGCAGCCGGGCAGCTCCGCTCTCGGCCCGTAGCACCGCGGGGCCAGCAGCGCCGAGCGGGAATGCGCCCCGGTCCCGGGCCGAGGGGTGGGATACGCTCCGGTCCCGGGCCGAGGGGCGGGATGAGACCCGGTCCCGGGGCGGTGCCACGTGCGGCTGCAGGAATGCGGCGGGGCCGGGGGGACACGAGGTGCCCGCCCCGTCCGGCCGTGCCCCGGCCCTGCCGGCGGGGCCAGCTGGGATCCGGCGGGGGCGGGCGCCGGGAGCGGCGGCCCCGGGCAGGCGCTGACGGCAGCGGCGGCCGCAGCGAGGCGGGGCCGGGCCGGGCCGGGCCGGGCGGCTCCCAGGGCGCTCAGGAGCTCCGCCCGGCGGCCAGAGCGGGCTCCGCGGCGAGTGACGTGTCCGGGCTGCGGGGCGGCCGGCGGGCCCGGCAGAGCGGGGCGGAGCGGGGCGGAGCGGGGCGGAGCGGGCCGTGCCGGGCGGCGGCCGCCTCGCAGCGTTTGGCGGCGGCTCGGCCGCGGCGGCGGAGGTGGGTGCTCGCTTCGCGCTGGGTCCTGCCCCGATGTTGTCACGGAAAGCTCGGTCCTCGGGGGGTGGGCTCGATGCTGGGTGCGGAGACGCCCTTCGGGGCGGGGGCTGCCTCGCTGGGGCTGCGGGGGCCCGGGCGGCAGCCGCTGGACACCGGCGCGGGGGAGGAGGGGGAGGCGCGGGGTGTGGGGCTGTCATCAAATGGGTTTTGCCGTGCGAGGTGGGCACTGGAGCCAGCGTGCGAGGGGTCCGTAAAGCGCCTCGGCCAAACTTCTCGCTGTTGAACTGAGGTGAAGTTTCTTCCGCCAGGTTTTCGCGGGGGGTTTCTCACGTGTGCGCTGCTTCGTGCTCCGCGGTGGGGGAGCTTCCCTCCCCTCTCCATCATCTTCCACGGCTGTGGAAAATAGAACTCCCGTGGGGGCTGGAATTCCTTTCCTTCCCCTTCTTCAAAGCTGGTGTCGACCAATTTTTTGGTTGGCATCTTCAATTATATTGGTTTTGTTGGAACAGGGGGAAAAATACTTCTTCAATAAATACTGTCCTTTTATGTGTTTTTCCTTTGGTTTCTTTGTAATTAACGGCGCAGTTACTGTAGTTACATAGTTGTTTGTGGTGATCCCAGACCGTGCAGTTGCTTTTGCGAGATGCCCTGCGCTTACAGGGTGAAGTAAGAAGAGCTTTAAAAGATTGCCCAGTCATGCACTGGACGAGTGAGTGAGCAAGCTGTGTCAATAGGCAGTACCAAGTACTTGGAAAGGCAGCTATTAATAATTTGACCACAGCAAAGGCTCATTTTACAGATTTTAGGTATTGCTTGTAGTTTTGACCAAAACAATTTTATCCATCCTAAATTCTGTCCTCATTCATTTACATATTTCTTCAATCCTTTTTTTTCCTCCTTTCTTTCCCAGCGATACTAAGATCATGGCTTTTACATTAGTCTAGCAGGCTTTAAGTTTAATTGCAATGTAAAAAGCATCCTTTTTTCAGTATTGAAGTTTAACTGTTAGCATAAAAATGTGTAGGGTTGGGGTCTTTTTTCCCAAGTCAGGAAATTAAAAATATTGCTTAAAAACTGTTTCATGCTAAATAAATACAGTGAGATTGTACTAACATTGTTAGTTTGTGGCTATTTTTATTGTAAATAAAAGAATTTTTTCCTAAAGCCTTTACTCTGCTTGGTGAACCCTAGTGAGAAATCTGATCTGTGGTAGAAATGAAGTATAACATTTTTAAAACTTTCTGTTGACACTCAGGAGAGACAGGTTTATTGCCTGAATGTAGGACAAGTTTGGTGCCTACAACTTCCAGCCCATTATTCAGGCAGAGGTTCTGGCTGTTCAGCTGTTTCCTTCAATGGGCCCTTCATTCTTTTCACTTGGGTGATCTGTTTGATCTTGATAATCTGTCTGACTTGCTTTGTTTAATCCATCTTGTCTTTTCTTTTCTTTTTTTTTTTTTTTNTTAGATGCTACCTTGAAATCTGATATTTCCGGAAGCATTACAGTGAGATTTCAAGATTTTTTATAATATATTCTGTGGATTCCTTAGATTACCCATGGCATTGTACATGAGATGTGACTTACTGTGTGAGTGACAGCAGCTGTCTTGTGGTGGTGGTGGTGGGTTTCCAGTGTGTGGGGCTTCTGTGGCTGATACCCACAGATGGATGTGGTAGGAGAAAGGACCATGGAAGCAGACAGAGTACAGTAATTTCACGATTATAAGCCGCACCATTTTGACTAAAATTTTGCTCCAACCCGGAAATGCGGCTTACTCTCAGGAGCGGCTGATATGTGAAAAAATTTCTGAAATTTCCAACCCCGGAAGTGCCGCCACGGTGCCGAGCCGTGCACCTGCCAGTAAAACCCAGGATTTCGCGATTGTTACAAATTGGTTACTCTGTTTTGCGGTGAGTGGAGCTGGGCTCCATGCCGGCAGCATGGGGGAGGGAGGCAGGGGGCTCCCTCCTTCAGGCAGCGCAGCCCGGGGGAGAGGCGGGGGGTTTGTGCTGCCATCCCTGCGGCTCAGGGGCGAGGCGGNCCTGCCGCTGCCACCGCAAGAGTGGGGGGTCTCCCGTCCCCGCCTGCCACCACAGGAGCAGGCAGGCTCCCGTCCCCGCCTGCCGCCGCAGGAGCAGGCAGGCTCCCGTCCCCGCCTGCTGCGGGAGCGGGGTGGGGGCTCCGTCCCCGCCTGCCACTGCGGCGCAGCGCCGGGCTGGGGCGAGCGAACCCTGTGGCTATGGCAGCAGCGGCCGGCCCCGAGCAGCCCCGCCAAGCGGCAGTGCCAAGCTGGGCTACCTGGCCCCTGAGCTCGCACAGCCCAAGCTGAGCCAGTGAACCCCACCATCCCGCAATTCTGTTACTAAGTGGCGACTTTGTTGCATGCAGGTCCTCGCTGCGAATGACAGGGTGGCTTATAATTGGGTGTGGCTTGTGTATGGACAAAGAATGAAATGTTGCCGACACCCGCAGATGCGGCTTATAGTCAGTGTGGCTTGTAATCGTGAAATTACTGTAACGAGTAATGGGCTGTCCATCGTCTCCTGCTGAGTATCAGGTCCTGGCAGCATCCTCTGGGTTTGGGCTGCGGGATATGGAGAGGAGCCCCAGTGCTGCATGATGGGTGTGTGCAGTCTGGCACTGCAGCTCTGAGATGTGGAAACCAAATGTACAAGTCTTGTGATGTTGGCTCTGACAGGCCAGTGATGTGCACAGTGAAGTACTGAAAAGGGGGTTGCCTCCTTCCCTCCATGATGAGGAGCCCTCTTTGACCCTGAGCTGTGCTAATGCATAGCAGATAGTCTATGATTTCACTAATCAGTAGACAGCAAAAATCCTTTCCCATGCTGGATTACTGTAAAACAAGCTTTATCCAGGCCAGGCTGGATGTGACTCTGAGCAATCTGCTCTGGTGGAAAATGTCCCTGCCTCATACATGGCGAGGGGGTTGGAACTTGGGTGCTATTTAAGGTCTCTTCCAACCCGAACCATTCCATGATTCCGTGAAGAAATCTCAACAACAGAGGAGTTCTTCAGTTGATTCTGAGCGGTTTAGAAATCATTGCATAGCTTATAAACATTTGAAGGAAGACAACAAACCTGAAGGGCTATTGTTAAACTTCATAATTGGTAATGGAATTTAATGCAATTGGGAATTATTTATAAAACAGGAAGTCTGCTTCTATATTAATTAGAAACTATTTTTAGAATCTTCTGCAGATAATTTATAAACTTCAGTCTATTTCTGAAGCAGCCAGGAAGCGAAAGCTGCATTCCAGAAGGAGGAGGATCAGTTTTGATTCAGATTTTCAGACTGAACTTTCTATGTTGTGCAAAGCTGCAGTCAGTTTATTTGTGCATCTGTAATACACGGTTCTCAGTTTTGTTTGAGATGGAGAGAAGAAATGAGGTATTTATTTTCTTCATTTTTCATATGTGGGACAGTAATTTTGTTTCTGCTTATGTGCAGTGACTTCTATTTTACTTTTTTCTTCATGCATTTCCATTTTACAGTTTTACTTGACAATGTTAGAAGGGATCCCATGAAGTTGTCATATGGTTTCTAAAAGGCATTTTTAAAACTATCTTTAAGTTCAGCTTCCTGATGGTTTTTTGAGGTGTAATTTCTGGATTATCCTTGGATGCTTCTTGTGGAATGTCTATTGCAGCAGTTGTACCTTATAGAAACTTCCTTTGGAGTTACAGTGTTAAACACTGTGAATGCAATTGTTTTTACTTTTTGGACATTTTGAAAGCCATAATGAAACAATAAATGAGGTTACATTGATAGTGATATGAATTAGTCTTTCATTTTGTGTGCATTTGACAACATGTTTTGAGGGAAGCATTTTTTGTATCAAAGATCTTATTTTATTAAAATCAGCATTTCCCCACTCCCATTACTTTTAATACCATGTCATTCTTGTTATTATGTCTATGAGTGGAAAATTAATATTGATAAATTAATTTCTGAATCTAGAGGTAGTTTAACAATTAGAAAAGCTGTAAACCTTGGATGCTTGGAAATTTTCAGGGATTGATTAGTAAACTGAAGGAAAATATATGTAAAATATTGTAAACTTAGGGGAGACTGCAGGCATATCATGAGGAAGAGAGGCTCTTTATTATAAAAAGGTAGGAGGCACATGAGCAAGGTAACCCAGAATTCTCATTGTGAATCCATATGACTATGTCTTAGCGTTCTTTTTGTTTTCAAATCTTTCTCAGTAACGTCACTGTATGTGTGAGCATGTGGTATGCATAGAGCAGAATATTGTGACTCATGTTTTGTCACATATCCATGGCAGAAAACTGCTGCATTATTATTAGCATCTTTTGAGATTTTAATCCATTGGACATTTTCTTATCGTAAAGAATCTTCAGTTTTACTTGCATCAAAATAGTGTAGGTTATTTAGAAACCAGGTACATGTAAAAGTAGAACTTGTTTTTAAGAGATGACAAGTAATGCTAAACAAGAGTTGAAAAATATGTTTTCAAACTTGTGTTTTTAGATCAAAAACTTGATTCATGTTTACTCTGAAATGCCTGAATCAGCAAGACTGTGGGAAGTGATGCATAACTGCACAACATTGATTATGTCCTACATGTTCACTGCTCAGTCAGGAAGCCTGAAGCTTAATGTCAAATGCGTGGGTGAAGCAGTTAAGCAGAGCAAAATAAATTGTTCTACTTATGTGCTGCTGAATAGGGGCATTATCTTGCAAAAATCTGTTTCAGTGACTTACTGTACTGTACAATACTTGTTACTTGGGACTGAACCATGAATGTGAACTATAAGGATCCAAGCTCAAGGTCAAACATTCGCTCTTGTTTCTCTTCTGTAATCTCTTGTTTCTCAGAATGCATTTAAAAAAAATTGCAGAAATAATGTGAATATTTTTTTCCTTAGAGATACAGACTTTACATCTCAAAAACTTCCACAAAAGAAGGTAAACATTATTTCCTCATCTGTAAAATGGGATAATAATTCACTGAGAAGTAGATGGCAATATTTAGATTTCCTGGTAGGATCACAGTTAGTCTTGAGCTTATGTCTCTTGATTTTATATTTTTCACTTTTCTAAAGCATTCTCAACCTCATCCTCAATGTCCTTGTAGAATTTCATACTTAATATTCCACATTGTTGCAAACCATGGATTGAATAACTTGAGTTTTAAAAATTTCACTTTCAGATTGTAGAAGGTTGAGAAGAAAGATGCCTACTAGATAATTTCCAAATGAAGGAAAGAGTGAAGACTGCTGGTGTTTGAACTAGATGCAGAACTTGCACTTCTGTGGGAATTTAGCTTACATTATACATTTTCAGAAGACAAGGGCTGTTCTTTGCAGGTGCTATTACTATTTTTCTTTCTAATTTTCTTCCTAATTAACATGTGCATTACCTGTTTTCTGATACATTTCAATAAAATTTTGGTGTTAGAAAATCAATGAAAATAGTCTTATTTTTCTAGAGCATGCATTTTAACTTTGTTATTAGAAATGTATTTCCATATTTTACTCCATGTATTTTTGAAACTCAGTAATAAGACTCTGTTTATATTCTTAATAACTTTATTCATTAGGTGAAATACATTTATTCAACTCAATGGTTTTCTAATGATCAGATAGTATGAGTTGTCCTTGATAAGAAACAGCATGGTTACTTTTCCAAGGACAGTAGTACCCAAAGAGCTGAAAATGTTTAGGTAAAGTGTCTCTGGTTTGCAGGCAGGAGTAGCAACTGAATATCTGTTTCAGTGTATCCTTTCACTTGCATCTCTGGAAACAGCTTCTGTGGAAATTTTCATCAATTGTCATCAGTATCTTGAAAGACAACCTATGCCTTGTGAAACTAGGATGTACAGATTTAGTGCAAGTTGAAACAAGACTTTTTGCTTTTGTAATGAATGTCTGACTCATGTGCAGTTGGAGGGGAAACAGGCTTTATTGACTGTATCCATAAATAACATTTCCGTGGCTTTTTTTTTTTTTTTTCAAGTTAAGACCTTGATTTGCTGGAGCATGAAACCACGTTTCTGGAGATTATATACTCCCTGTGACAAAATTACAGTGTTTTACATATAAGGGTGATCAGAATTACTATACTAATGATATTTTGGTGCATTTTTAATGAAAAGCGTTTCTAAACTCTCCGCATAATAATTCTAATTACATGTGCATTATAATAATATGTATGCAACTAAACCCTGTATAGGTTTACATCACAACTGAAGTGTGCTGCAGCATATAAAGATCTTCTCTGATTAAAAAATAGAAACTTTCATGAGGATATTTCCAATTAAGGTAGTTCTTCATATCCAGCATTGAAAGGAACTAATCTGAATTAAATTTAAAAAAGGAAATTGCAGAAATATGATTGCTTTTCCAGATGAAGTTACTTGATTACTATCAAATTATAGCACAAGTTAAGAATAATACTCCTAATCGTAATATATTTTTATTTTGCTTACATGTGGGACATGGATGATCTTTGTCTTGACCCAGTGATGTAGTCTACTAGTTTGCATGGCACAGAAGAAAAACAGATCATTCCTTCCTAAAGACTATGATGCCAGTGTTCCCTTTTAATTCTTCAGATTCTTGCAATTTGTTGCAGTACTCTTGACTTCAAGGATGGTCTGTGAATCCTGGGGTGATGCCTGTCTTCTTACTTTGGGTATTCAAACAATTACCAGGACAAAAGACAGGAGCAAGGCTCATTCACTAAAAAAGTTAGGTGTCCTAAGTGCATGTTTGGGAACCTCTTCCTTTTGCTGGTTTACTTTTTATCCATGTTCCTTTCATTCCTCAAACATTTGTAGGTAATTTTTTTTTTATTTGTAAAGTGAATATATTGCTCCTGAGCATAATAAAACCATATGCTTGTGTTGGATTCAGCGAGGTCTTTTGCAGAATGTGATGGTGATCTAGGTGGGTGTGCTGCTAGATGGGTGGAAGCCTGGTGGGATGGTTGGATTTGGAGGTGGCTGGTTGGCTGTAACTTGAGGCTGGTAACCAGTGGGAGCCCCAGCTGTCCATCATAGGGTGTGCCCAGTTTAATGTTGCGTGTGAAGTGGAAGTCCGCCAGCCCTTGCTCATGGAGTTTGCAAGTGGCACCAAACTGGGGAAAAGGGGCGGGCAGTGGATGTGCTTGAGATTCAGGCTGTCATTCAGAAGGACTTGGCAAGAACTCTGTGGAATTCAGCAATGAGGAGGGTAAGGTTACACACCCAGGAAGGAATGTCTCCTTGGAGGGGAAGGGTTTGGTCTCACTCAGCACTTGTCAGACCACACCTGCAGCATTTCATCCAGTTTTGTGTCCACACCTCACCCCAGTACAAGAGAAATGAGGATAAAACTGAGCGAGTTCAGCACAGCACTGCTGCCATGTCAGGGAGTAGCAGCAGTGTCCTAGAGGAGAAAGAAGCTTCATGGGGGTCTGGCAGTGTGCTCCCACCAGCTATGGGGAAAGGGCAGGGTCACAGGTTGTGGTCATAACGGAAGTAAGAGTAGTTCTAGCTAGATGTAAGGACAATGGTTTTTTTTCTAGAAGGACAACAAAACAAGGTGGGAGGATGCCTAACATGGTCGTGCAGTTTGTCTTTAGAGATTTTTCAGTAGCTCAGTAAATAAAGCAGCCTGGTCTCACTTGGTAGTGGACGTGGCTTGGAGCAGCAGGTTGGACTGCATGACCTCCTGCCAACCTGAATGAATCTATCAAGCAGTGATTCTGTAATTTGCCTTGCAATAATAATCTGTAGAGCGAGAGAATAGAAATACTAACAGTTTAACAGTGCTGATTTCACTGTGATCAGGATCCTTTGGACAAATCCACAAATGCAGTCTTTGCTTCCCTCCTCTTTTTCCTTCCTCTGGGTGATGTACTAAGCAGCAATTCTAAGTGAAGAAAAGTTATAAGTAATATCCTCTAAAAAGAAAGATTGGAAAACCCATCTTCAGCCATGTTTTTGGGGTATCTCTGTAGATTACTTCTTTTTCAGGGCTGGCTGCTGCTGTATTTTCTCTGGTCTTGAGCAGGATACTGTTTAGTGTGAGAAAGGGGAGCAGAAAAATAAGCAAAGTAATTTTTGTCAAAGTGTTTTTCATTCTGAAAAATGTGCATCTCTGCAGATCTGGCCTTGTTTGAATTGCTGTAAGAAATAGAATGTCGCCCAACTTTAACTTAGCCGAGAATTGTGCTTCCTCATAATTTTCTACCTGAACCTATGCACTTCCTTTTTTATTCCATTGGTTGTGATTTCAGTAATTTTCTTTGCTAAATTTAAGGTTAAAATTTGCATAGGACAGGACTCTTAGCTATTAACAAAAGCAAATATACATTAAAAGAAATAATGATCCAGTCTTGATACAGACTTCTTTAATGGCTTACAGCATGGGATGGGTAGCTACCATAATAGAAATGGCTGTTTCATTCATACTCACTGTAGACACCTCTTAAAAATTTACAGTCTATGTTTCTTAGGAATAACATGTATGGAAAACATACAAGAGAGCCTTCTGTTAGAGAGCCTTCTTGAGCTACAGGAGGAAAAAAAATAAGCAATTAACCTTCTACCTTCTCCCCTCTTCTATCTACTGGAAGTCTTCATATCAAATATCAGTAAGAGTTACTTTCCAATGGGAGTTCTGTAGTTCTAAGTGACAGAAGACTCAATTGGGCATTATGCAGCAATATTCACTAAGTGATGTGGACACAAGGGGATTTTAGACATTCATGGGCTTTACCTTTGCAAGTGTTCTTGTTTTGATGGGGGTTTTTTAGTTTAATTTTTAATCTTTCAGGCTTTCTCAGAGACCTTGCATTTCTGTTGGACTAAGCTTTCTCCATAAGTCACAGTTTCTTGGAAATAAGTCTCCTTGATTCAGCTTCTGTTTCCTATTATGAAATGTTCGTTCTCTCTGCAGTGCTAAGAATGAAGAATCCTGATGTGGCTGCAGTTACAGTGCATGCACCCTGAAGAGAAGGTATGTGTCACCTTTACGGCTCTCAGGGTGATAGAGCTGACAAAGCTTGGATGCACGTGCCCTTTGGAAGCTCAGTACATAAGTACTGTGTCCCCTAGTCTGAATGCTGCACTGCCTTGTAGTTTTGGCAGAGTTTATCTGGTGCCATTTTTGTTGCATTCTGACTTCTGCACAAGAAGTGACTGTTGGAAAATAGTTTTGTTGAAGTGGAAATGCAGATGGTGATCAGTATTTGTAATCATGTAGCTGAGAACTGATGGTCTGTTGTTTTTCCACAATTAGAGGAAGCCATTGAACAAAATCAGATACGCAGATGCAGCTGAGAGAAGCCTAATCCTGGAGGCAAAAGGAGTTACCAAAGGTTAGGAAAAAGGAAAATTGAGTCTCAGAGAGGAATGTTGACATTCTTCTATAGTCTTTGGACAAGTATAAAGTGTCTTTGCCTTTGTTTCATTTGCTGAAACTGCCCTTTGCTGTGGAGTCAGAATTTCAGTCTCAGATTTTGCAGGTGTTAGCACTTTGAGGTTGTGAGGTCTGCTGTGTAACATCACAGATTCTCACTTCCTTCAGTAGCAGCTTCCATGGTCAAAGGTGAGTGTAGTTGGTGGAAAATTTGAAGTGCTGGGAGCTGTCCTTAGGGACTATTTCACACTTGGATGATTTTGGTTTCTGGTGTGAATGCCATTGGATTTCTGACTGCTTTAACTGTGGGGGACTTCTCTGCATTAGAAACATTGACTATGAACATCTGGTTTTAATGTGGTGTTTTAATTCCTTTTCTTTTTTTCCTTACATATCTACTTAAAACTTAGCATTGCAAACTTGGTCAGGAACTGAATATATTGCAGTATAATAAGGGACCTGTTGTATTTTTTTTTCTTTGAAAATGCATGCATTTAATATGATTATTCCTGATTTTTAGCTCCAAATTTAGAAAGTTACCAGCTAAACATCTGGAATAAAACCATGCTATTGTGCTACAAGTAGGTTTTTATTTTTAACAATAGTCTCTTAGGCTGGGAATAGGGGAAAGGAGACAATCTGTGGACCACTTTTGTGGCCCACAGCAGTCACTGCTATCTCTACCCACATCTGAAGCAAAGAAGGTTATGAGCACCAAGTCAGGTGAATTCATTTCACGTCTGGATGCCAATGAGAAATGTTGAACTTTCTAAGTAACTCTGAGAGCTGTGTTTAAAAGAAACAGTGTTACATGGGGGAAAAGAGCTCCGTATTTTTGTAACCTCTGTCGTTTTGAGTAGGTCAGGGCAGTTGTTCAGTTATTCATATTCATAATTTTATTATAAAATATGCATGAATAATAGCACATGTGTTTCATGTTTAATAAGGATTTTTTCCTTTTTGCGGTTTAAAAATACCTTTGGGACAAGATCTTGATTTTCTGTGTCTTAAAAGCTGTTGATTTTTAAAATATACTTTTATGTTAAACTGAGTAACATCTACTCAGTGGTCTCGATGCTGCGTTTGGAGTTTGGTGTTCATTATGAGGCCCCAGTACAAGTGAGGGACTGGCAAACTGGAGCAAGTCCAATAAAGGCCACTGCTATGGTTGAGGATGGGAAGAGGTCAGGAGAGGCTGAGGGAACCAGGTTTGTGTCGTTTTGAGAAGAAAGGAGTGAGGGGGATTAAACTGCAATCTTCTGCTTCCCAGAATAGGTTTGGAAAGAAGGGGGAGCCAGGCTGTTTTCAGGAGTGCACAGCAGGAGAATGGGAGGCAATGGCTGCAAGCTGCTGCAGGGCCAACTCCAGTTGGAATTACAGGAAGAACTCTTCCTGGAGTTTCTGGTTTAGCTCAGGAGTAGGATGCTCTGGGGGATGGCGAAACCTCCACTTTCATGGCGTTTGATAACTTGGGGGGATAAAGGCCCTGAGTTGCCTGATTTAATTTTGAAAACACCTGTCTTGAGTGTATGAGAGAACATTCAGAAATCCCTTTCAGTTTAATTTGAGCTTTGATTTTCATTATTATTGTCTAAATGCACCTGTAAGCTGTGCTGTGTAACCCTGTTAGCAGGAGAATCAATGGAAAAGCACTTGAGCTACAAATGTAAATGTATCATATGCTGCTAGTCAAATTAAATCATCTGCCTTAATCTTTAAACATCTTTAAGTTGAGGTAGTTCCTCTGCCTCTCTAAAGAAGAGTGAAAAACTTCTCTTTGAGATATGGTGCTTTAGGGATCGTTCATCACTGTGCTGTCTGCTACATAATATGGTAATTATTTTCTTTTTGGAGGGTATTAATGCAATATGTAATACACAAGCTCTCTTTACTGCTGCAGGGTTTTTCTCAGCATCTAAAAAGTAGGGGAAAATATGTGGAACTTCAAAATGAGTTAATGTAATGTATAAATCAACCCCTGAGGCATTCTTAAGTGAGCAAGTGTATCTTTCTTCTTGTGAATAACTGCACTGTTCAGATGGGAGCAAACAGGTCAATGGGTAGGACTCTAACACTGGGTCTGTGTCCTTCTTTGACACAGTTCTGGTGTAATTTGAAGCATGTCACTGCGATGTAGATCAAAATGGAAATCAAGCTCCATGGCTCAACTCTGTGTCTTGTTAATATTTGCTGGTGAGGAAGGAATTGATTTTAAAAAATCATTGTTGGAAGTTAACTTTGATAGATGTTTAAAAGCTTGCATCATATATTTAAAGAAAAAAAACAAACAAACAAACCTGAAAGCCTTTTAGCTGCTCTCTTAAAGATCCATTTGGAAAAGGTGCTGAGACTCACTTTCAGAGGTTTGCTGGCTATTACATGTGTCACACTTGAAAACCTATGCTCCAGGCATGAGCAGCTTTAAAAAAGTATAGAAAAATAGCCATTTCTTCAAACCATAACTATCACTTGTTTTGGCTGACAGTTTTGGTGTGGAAGGATGCATTCCAGACATCTGTAAGCAGGAACAGGCCTTGGAGCTCTGCAGATATAAACTCTAGAGAAGCTTTAGAAGGAACATTGCATAGTGAAAGCACATAACGGAAGTTATTGTGTTATAGGCAGATGTTGGGTGAATCCTTTCTGAGCCTTAGCTCTGAAGCTATTTGATTTTGGATTAAGAGTTACCAAAACTTCAGCCAGTTTAAAAGGCAATTTTGTATGCTTAGTAAATGAAGTTATGAATTTTTTCAACTCTGATAGTGCAAGATCCTATTATGATATTATCCTTCCTGGTATGTCTATCCTGATAATTCACCCTTGCAAACCTAATGTTAGGGAGGTAAATTGCCTGGTACCTCCTAGAGTTGGATACTTTTTTGAAGTTTTTTCTTTCTATTCACTGCCACTTTTTCTGTAAGTGGCAGTTGATTTGACCTTTGTATCCTGATCCATTTAGTTTAATATTTTGCCACTGTACCTTCAACTTAATCTTTTCACATTTGGGCTATAGAGACTTTCCAAGGGCTTGAGCTGTTGTGTTGCCAGCAGATGAGATAACTTCTTCAGATGGGCCACTCAAGAGTAGGACAGAAAATTCAACATTACCTCTTCCACTATCTTTTGTAGCTTTTGGAAAATTACTTTTCCTCCTCAGCCTTGTTCTGAAATCTTCTTGGCATGCTGTCCCTTGAGTTAGAGTGGAAATGGGCTGGGGCAGAGTATGTACATTGCTTAGTACAATAGGTTTTCCTTCAGAATGATACTGGAATGTCACTATTAAGTAGCATTAAGAGGAAGGAAGGATAATGTCTCTCATGGATTCTGGGCTTTGTTCTCTTTGGTTGTATATTCAGTACCAAAGCAGGGGAATGCTTTGTAGAGGTATTATTTCCTTAAGACATGAGATCAATGGCATTTGAGAAAAGAAGATGAAGTAAAAGAAGTAAAAGATCCTCAGGAACTTGACTTGCTAGTGCTTCACTCTCCTTAGGAAAGGTGGAAGTAAAGGGACTCAAGCAGAATTTTTAAGATTAGGAAAAAAAAAAAAAAGGAAAGAAGCTGTGTACAAAGTATATAGTTAAAACTTGTTGTTTCTGATTGCTGAATAGAGAAAAGAATCATGAAAACTGATAAGCTTCCTAGAATTTTTATCCTTCACCCCTTCACAAAGATTTTGAGATGGAATATATACTCCAAACAGACATTGAAATAACATATTTTAATAATTTCCTTGTGATTGTCACAGTGGGAACTGCAGAGTACCAAATAGTTTAAAAACTTTGTCTTTCTTCAGCTCGCTTACTGAGATCATTAAAAGAATTGGCTCCAAAACCGAGGGCTGTGTACATAAAAGTTTGGACTGTATTCATATTGAAGCAAGAAGCCAGGCAAATTTCCTCTCTTCCATAATGGTATTAGCTAATAGGAATGAGTTGGCCAAATTGAAAAGGAGTATCTCAATATTTGGAAATTGTGTTCATCTACAAAACATGTTCCCTTCATTTTTGCAGAGTTTTCCAGTCTGCTAAAGGAGCGGTGGATACACTAGAATGGACACAGAGGATTTCCCTCCACCACCACCAGAAGGTAATTGAAATAGTTTGGAGTTTAAAGCCAGTTTTTCTACAAGAATTTGATTATCTTTCCAGCAGTGATTTTACCTCTGCAACATTCCTTTTCCCTATATCACCCTAAGGCTTGGTCCCAGTGGTATTCTGTTGAAACGTGAGCTCCTGTCGTCTAACCTGTCTTTTTCTTGGACTTCAATCATTGGTGTAGTTAGAACATGATGGAAAGAAACCTGGGAGCAATTGGTCGTTGCTGTCCAAATCTGAAAGTATGTGTTTCCTACAGCAACTCTGTGTAGTCAGAGCATAGCCACGTGTAGAAGAGTATTACAGCAGCTGGACTAAGGGGCTCATTGTGTAAAGTTAACACTCAGTACCCCTTGCCTGCTGAATGGTGGTAGCTGGATGGCCTCTGGTGCAAGCCAGGTTTCTGAGGGCACAAATGTAGGATCTACAAAGACACTGTCTCACTACCTTTTGTGTTTATGTTCAAAGAGAACATAGCATGTGGTGATTTTTTTAATCCTGTTTGATTTCCTGTAACCACATCATTGTGTAGTGCTTGCTGCTACATATTTTAATGCTTAACAGGATTTGACTTTTGGTAACCAGATGCAGGGACACTTCATAGAAGTATTATGTGCTTGTTCTGGTCGTTCCAAAACATAAATCCTTGGACATCTGTGGTTGAAACTGCTCTTATTTCAGTTAAGTTGCTATTATAGTCTGTAGAGATAGTGATTTTTCTGTAAAATATTATCTGTTCCTTATATAGGACAATATTACTTATGGACTTGCACTTTATTATGTACATTGAAAAACTGATATATTAATAAGTATAAATAATATACATTATTGCCTATAGAACATTTCACTTAATGTTCACACAGAACTTACATGAAGCCATTTGAGTATAAAAACAGATTTAATCTTAGTTTTGTTCAGCTGTAACTCTTTAGGAATTTGGGAATTGTCATTCTAGATCAGAACTGCTTTCTCTCTAGTTTAGGTGCTGCTACAGATAGAGGTCTGTTTCTAGATACTACCTATGGAGTTTGGAATGTGAAAGAAGCAGAAACTTGTGAAATCAGCTTTTAATGGGTTAGGTTTCTGGCCAACATTATTGGCAGTTTCATTTATGCTCTGAGATATCACTGAGGTTATTGTTGGCAACAGTTCCTGGGCTGTCCATGTCCTAATCCATATGGTCAGGACCCTGAATTTAGCTCAGTTTTGTTTGGTGACAGTTACTGTGAAACTGTCTCTCTGGGCTAATCCATCTCCAAAGCAATGCAATGCTGTAGGGGAAGAGCCATCCCCAAGGAATCAATATTTCCACTTGAGCAAAGACTGCTGTTTTTCAAAGACCGCCAATAATTGCAGCAAGAGCTCCAACTTTGTGCAGCATTTCAGTTTGTGGGATACTCTGACAAGATTTCAAGGTTATGCAGGTCAGTACGATTCCAGAATTCAAGTTCTTTCTTGGCAGAGGTTTTTATGGTGTGTATTGTGTCCTTTTTTTCAGATATGTCAGCTCTTAATAGGCTGAGATTAGATTTATTTAACATAAATTGAGATTCTGCTCTACCTAATCTTGCATCAATGTCAATTAATACTTTTTTTGTGGGGGGAGGGGAGTAGGGGGCATTTGGAGCAGGCTCCCCAGAGACCAGCACTGAGCCTGACAGAGTTCAAAAAGTGCTTGGTTAATGCTCTCAGACACATCATATGTGCAGAGCCAGGAGTGGAACTTTGATGAACCCTGTGGGTCCCTTCCAGCTCAGAATATTCTGTGCATGTCTTTCATCTGAAAAAGCTATGTCTGAAACTAGTGGAACTTGTATATCTTTTTAGTTTGCTATTGCTAACTCTCTTAATACATATTAAAGGAATTGTCAGTGAAGGTAAATTTTAATAATAACACTAAAAGACATTTTAGTTAACTTTCTAGATAATTCTCATTACCTGTTTTGCAGGTGGAAAAGAAGTGAGGATTGTAGGGCCAAGTATGACTGCAAATGCATATAACAACTAACAAATGAAGGTTTATTTGGCATGCATCTACACTGGCCATCCATGTGTCTGTTCAGGAGGGGTGAGCAGCACCTGTCAGTGTCTTCAGACAGTGAGCACATGAGTGGGTTATCCTAGCTCATAGTGAGGATGAGATTCCTGTTGGGTGATGAAGCCTTTGCTACCATTAAAAAAATGCTTACTTTTGGCATCATGATTCTAAAATCCTCCACTGGGGCCACAGATAAAATCAATTGCCTTTTTAAAAAGAATGCTCTTATGATGTTGTGGAATTTTTTTTGTTTACTTATATTTTGTCCTAACAAAGATATCTGTAGTGCTGAAAGTCATGTGGGCTACTTTCTATCCACAAGTGTATACCCTGCACTATAAATCTCAGCTTTATTTTTATCGAGCAAGTTTTCTATAGTTTTGTCCAGTGAATTCTCCAAACTTATTTTTTATCAATCCTAATGTATAAAAAGGGGAAAAATAGTAGTAAACCTTCATCTTTGTCATAGGGATGTTGCAAGAAAATAGATGAAAGGTTAAATAATGTGTTTTCGTAACCATAGCCATCTGAATCTATACTTTGTTTAAGTTAAGGTGCAGTAAAGGTCAACAGTGAAGCTGCTTCTGCCACTACTTGATAAAGAAAAACTACATGTGATAAAAGAATGGAATGTAACATTTTATTTGTTTTAATTTGTTCTGCTTATGCAACTTACCTGTTCATAGGTGTTTGGACATTCCATTCATGCATTGCTAATCAGGTAGTGACAAGTCTGTGCTGGTTACCTTTCCTACCTCAGAGCAAATTCAAGTAGTGAGTAACTTGGAAAAATTACTGCTTTTGTGTTCTGTTCTCTAGATTGCTTTAAAAAGAGCTTCTTCATCCAGCCATGATTAAAAATTTCCTAGTATTTTTCCCTTTGTATGTCAATGGAATGTATGTTTTAGCAACCAGGGAGCAGCTGGAGTGGGGTAGATGCAAAGGCTTCCTTGGCTAAGAGGAAAATCCAAAAACGTACTTCCAAAATGGATACTTGTGATGATAGTGCTAGCTTGTGTTCTCTTCTTTAGTGTGTCTGTACACATCAATTTAGGCATGAAGAGCAGGCATTTAGAATTTCTTACATAGAAGAATTCCATGGCTATCTTGTGAAATAAAATAGAGGATGATTCTTGTTCTGTCAACAACAAAAAAAAAAATCCTTTCTTGAAAGTTAAATGAAAATGGCATATTTTATTGTGGCTGTAAGTTATAACTATTCTTTTAATTGGTTGCTGTAACGGAATATCCTTAACCAAACCCATTTAGACAAGAAGAGGATATACTGTGGACTGCAGACTGTGGAGGGAAGAATTACAAAGCTGGTAGTTCTGAGAATCTGGAATCACGCTGAGTCTCTTGTGTACAGGACTTAACTTCACACTGAACATCTGGGACTGGAGGCTGGATGTTAATGTTGGGATGGTGTTTATGTGTGATGGCCTGTGCTTGTGAGATTACTGCTTTATTAGGAGATGTCATGTCTGGTAGTTTTTCATTCCTCTACTTGGAAAATATCTGGTCATCTTGCAAAGTGGAAGTCCATTTCTCTAAGTGAGGACTTGAGAGCCTGTTTCCAAAGTAAAGCTGTGTTTGTTTGCCTGGCAGGATGGATACCTCAGAAACAGCTTCTTGCCCAAACGAAACTGGGGGTACTTTCTGTGTCAAGGAGGCTTAGTTCTGCACTTTCATTGTCTCTGAAAATGTCTTTGTCTCACTCTATCTGGTACATGGCACTATGCCTCATATGATTTCTCTGTGAAAGCTATTAGAAAGCATTGAGAGTATTTCCTCATACTGAATATACGTTTGCTTTTTTTCCCATTTACAGAAAATTAACATAAATAATATGTTAATATTTTAAAGTGAAGTACTAAAATTTCAGTGTCTGTACATGGACATTGTGAGACTTAATTTGAATGCGTAGTCTTCATATTATTGCCAAATATTCTCTCTACCTGAGAGAGAGAATCATCTTCATTTGAGAAGTATGAGAGGTGTCCTTAAGGAACAAGTGTAGTAGAGAGCTGGATGTTCACTCACCCACACCAGTTCCAGTAAAGCTAAAACTAAAAATATCTCCTAGACACAGTTTTGTACACCTTTTATGTAAAAAATCAGCTCTCTAGACCTGTGGGTGGGATATTTCTTTGCTCCTGATATGGAGACATGTAGAGCAAGGAGGCCAAGGACTTAAATCTGGATATCCTGTATGCAACTGAGTGCTGTGATTGTCTTTCTGCAGTTTTTTTGTTAATTCCCTGTCAGAGCCAGAACACTAAAATAGTCCTTGCTCCTCTGTCCCTGAGAAGGAAGTCTGGCCTGAGTCCTTGGGTAAAAGCAAAGTGGAAACAACTGTGCTCTCATAAAAGTTTCCACTGAGATGACCTTACACATTATAACAAAAAAAACCCCTTTAAAACAAAAAACCCCACCCACAAACAAACACAGAAACCCCAAAAAACCTGAAACTCAGCAAAAAACGCACCAACTGATAACAATTTTTGTTTACTCCAGTAAGGCACTGCTGTCTTTTGCGGAAGAGATGACTTTGTCTCCTCAGAGAGCTGCTTTTTATTCTGTATTCTATATGTATTTCTTTCAGAAAATTTATTTAGTTACTTTTTCTACTATTTAATGAAAAATTTCATAGTTTATTTGTGTTGTAACAGTTTTAAATAGCTAATTTTGTGACTGAGACAAGGGGTGGTTAAATTGGGCTTTTTTTATATTGACAAGAAGCACTTGTATGTTTATGATTTAGTTTCTGAAAGTACAGAACATTGAAGACACTGAGATTGTATTTATTTACTGTGATTGGGGAAATAAGAAATTGTTTAAATTAAGCTGCAGATATAAAGGGAGTTGGTCTTGGGCTAAACAATATTGTTAGGTATCTATTTTCAGCATACAGACAGTTACAAATGATTGTAAAAAGGGAGCCAAGATTTCAGAAGAAAGAGAACAGAATATGAATTGTAGTTATGAATGGCTCCTTGTTTTTGGAACTGGCAGTAGCTTGCTGGTGTCTGACATCCCATCTGTAACAGAACAATTTATTTATTTCTAAAGGTCACATTTCTCTCAGTAAATGAAGGAAAATGCATTGTTTAAGGTAAGGATTTATTGTTTTATGTGACAATTAAGACAAGCTGTGTAATGAAGAGTAACAAGAAAATTCCCTTTGTAAAAACCATTTATGGTGTGACATGTCACTCCTATTTACGTATTTTTTCTTCTAGCCAAGTATATTTGAGTATTGGGGAAAAAATATAAAATAAATAATTAATAAATAGCTTATTTCTGGTTTCAGCAACCCCAAAGAAAGCAAAGTATACATAAATGTAATTATATCTTATTTTGAAGAAAAATGGTAAAAACTTTACTAGATGTTTAGAATGTATTCAATAATATTGCTGTTATGGACTTCTTAGTGGGTGACTTAATTGTTTTGATAGTATTTGGTGTTTTCTTTCTGAATAATAAGATGTAGTAGTTTTGTAGGGTTTTTTTCTGTTTACTCAGCTGCTCTTTAGGGTGACTTGACTTTACTTGCTAGCTCTGCATAGGGACAAGGCCCAGACATGTTAATCAGAAAGAGTAGCTGAGGTAAAGGCCTTTCAGGGGTTTGCAGCAAATCTTGATCATTGGTTGGTGGTAAATAATGTTTATTGCTTTAAAAAAACCCAGAAATTGTAATGAAATTTGTGCTGATTTTTGGGTATTCTTTCAATGAACAGCTGAAACTAAGCTCTGACATTCTGACTTCAGTGAGCCAACATGTAAGAACAGGGTGAGATATTTTTTTCTATACTTCTTTTGCCTCTTTAGGACTTGTATCTAGCATTCACTGGCTGGTATAAATTGCTGGCCAAGAGCTGAGAATTTTTTTATTTTTGGAGGTTTTTACTTCTGTTTCACTGAACTCAGTAAATGTTCACTAACCATGCCTAAAGCCTCTGTAATGATTCTACTCTAGAGTTTATAGAAAGATTCATGTTTTTTATGATTCATTATAATTCTCTTACCTTGTGCATGAGTTTGTCTGCATTCCAATAACTTAAATAAGGTTTGAATTTTTGAATGAGACATTTATTAGGTGCTGCTTGCTTTTCCTGCATGGAGGAACTGAAACTATGCCTAGTAATCTGAAAAAAACATACTTTCCAAACATTTTTGGGAGAAGTCTCTTCCAAACCCTTGTATAGATTTTCTTTTTTCTTCCTTATTGAAAATTTTCATTTTTCTTCCTCATAATCTTTCTAGCCTTACCATACTTTCATTAACATGAATACAAAAGATGCTTTAGTAGGTCAAAGAAGGGTTGTTGTAAGAATATGTCTTACTGTTAAATAGTCTGTTGTTGAGCTCAATAACTTTGTTTAGGTGAAAGCATGATAGTTTCTGGATAACCTTATGCTGGTAGAAGTTTCTCTGGGGGCTGGACGGGAAGATCCATGTGCTGCTGTGCCATGGGGATGCCAACTGATGGGTGACTTCCCAGTCTCACTGACCATTCTGTATGTTGGCGGAGGGGGACAGAGGGAAATGAAGGTGCTGCCCTGGGAGCAGAGAATTGTTACCTATTATTTGTCTGGAGTATCTTAGCAGTCTCCTGTATTGCAAAGGGAAGTAGAAGTAAAATTTACTTTGGCTGGGATTGCTGTCTGTTTGCCCATGCATATCAGATGTTGACCCATTTATATTTGCACGAGAAGAACGCTTGCCAACTGTATTAGGTCTGGCTGATGTGGAGTTCAATTTCCCCACAGCACCTCTCAGATCTAGGTGGCATTGGCTCTGCGGGACATAGGGGAAGCTTCTGGCAGCTTTTTACGGTAGCCACCACTGTAGCCCCTCCACAACCAAAACCTGACTGTGGAAAACAAATACACCAACCCAATTCTTAATGAGACACTTTAAACTGGAAGAAATTCCTTCCTGACTTCAATGTAGACTGGCTGAAGATCTAAATTGGGGATGTTTGCTTATGGTGGTTTTCTTTGACCAGTCATGGGGCCAAGGCAGAGCTTCCTTCCCTCTCCATAGCTAATGAGTGAGAAGGGCTCTTGGTCTGAAAGGTCCCAAGGAAACATCTGTGTTGCCCAGTATCCACTAAGGTGATAGAATTTCTGTAACAGGTGTGTTAAAAGGGTACTGTAAAAATAGGGTTTCTGACAGTTCAATGATGGAAAAAAATACTGTTTCCATGAGTTTGCTTGAATTCCACAGGGGTTTTTTTTTGAGCTAAAACTGGACTGTACCATGTTATGGCAAAGAAGATCAAGATGTGCTCAAATAATAATTAAAAGAAATGCTAAGAAACGGGGTGCTATAAAACTCCCTCCTCATAAATTGCTGAGATAATGGATTTGTCATATTTTGCATATATTATGCTTAGTTTACAAATCAGTCTATCTTATTAGTGCTCTTTAGGCTGGATGAAGGGGTAACCATAGAAATGAGGAGGTAAGGAGCCAGCTGAAATCCAAAATATTTCCACTGTTGTCTTGGATTTACAGGACATAACCATTCTGTTCTAATTTATACTTTTTTTTATTAAAAAGATACAGTAAATTGCTGTAAAATTGAATAAAATTGAATACCTAGTTTGTTTCTTTGCCCAGAATTTATCAAGGGGAAAATACAAATAGTTAAATCATAATTACCTTTAAACATGTGAACAGGTTGCACTCCTTTCTCAGAGTGTTAGATGGAGTAATGGGAGCAAGGAACCTTTGGTGTGTGTCCAAAAGGACAACTGGATTCCTGGAGCTGTGTGCATCTCCTGATCCCTGCCTGGGCTCTTGCTGTGGAGGTGGGCTGAGCGCATCAACAGCTGCATGTCAGCATCTGTGGGAAGTCAGAGGCTTTTAAGTGTTCTGAGTGGTGCCTTTGGGGGCACCCAGTAAGTTCTTAAGTGTTGACATTGCTAGACAATAGGTTGTTCAGCCTGGACCAATGATCTAGGATTCAGGCATCCCTTTGTCTAGGTGGTATGTACAATTGCTGGCAAGGAGGAGGAAAAAACACGATCCAAAAGCAAAGTCAAAATCCTTTGCTAACTTTACCAGACTGTGTCATCCTGGTCGAAACGTGTTGCTAGAGTGATCCAAGACCTAAAATCTCAAGCTTTTTGTGCACCCGAGCTGTATGTGTTCCTTCTATGGAAGTGGGATCTCATGCTCCCTGTTTTAAATCTCCAGGGTGTGTCTGGTGTCTTCTACTTCATAAGGTTCCCAATTGCTTTTAAAAAGCTTTTAGTCCAGGGTATTGCTAGATGATTCAGCAGTTTTATATTGCTAATTAGAATTAGAAAGACACTGTTAGAGAAATGCTTATCCCTTAAACCATTAAACAGTAATTGCTTCAAAATACGAGTAATTATTTGGAAAACTAGATATTAATAGTTGATGACTGATACAAAAAAGAAGTATAGAAATAAATAACAGCCAGACTGCTCTCACTGGTGGAAGTTTCCTTAAAAATGGTTATTTTTTTCATAAAATTGTTGACTACGTAGTCAAAACTGCATTTTCTAGAAAATGTTTCTGTTTTTCCTTTGTATGTCATTTGTACTTTATGATACCTTATAGTACTTTAACATGCTCTGTCCTTGTGTTGCCAGAGCTGGGTATTTCATTTTCTCAATGACTTTGTAGTTGTGTGCTGTTTGATTTCTGTTTCTTTCGAGCTCTCTGGTTTTCCTGTTCCCTGTGTGGATTGTCCATTTGGCAGCGCATTGTAGGTGTGCTCAGCAGGTTGTGAGCACAGTAGCTGGGGCTGAGCCCAGCTGCACAACCACCCTCAGCACACCCGTTGTACCTCAGCTCAGCTGCCTGGTGGCATTTACACCAATTCAGATGGGTGACCTCGGGGGTACTAAGGGTGGATTGTATTGGTATTCCTTGAATACTGATGGAAAGCTAGTAGCTTTTAATATGGATAGGTGCTTGTCAGCATAGAGAGGGATCTCTCCTGTATTTACGCAGAATTCCAAATAACATCTGTACAGGCTTTCCTTACAGCGCCAGCAAAATTTCTTGGTGAAATTTGTATGTCAGAATGTGCTAATATGGTGCTCAGCTGGAAAACACACTCTTGGGACCAGGCTTGATCTGTGTTTCCAGTGGTGGCAGGCAATACCAGTGCTACCAGTGTGCTGAATATTGAAAGTAAGTGGCCACAAACCACTGATTTTACTTAGCTGCCTTTCTGGTTATCAGGTAGCCAGTACTGAGAAGTACTTTTAAGGCTTTACAAAGGAGTACAAGTCTGCTGGTGTTGCTCCTGCTTTTCTATGGACAGCCTGGTTCATGTCTGAATGCTTTTGTTTTAGACTTTTGATTCTTTTGAAACTCAACTTTTCTTTTAAATTTTAGCTAATGAGGACTTATTTTTTTAGCACTATGAGTAGTTTGTAAACTTCAGGGTTTTTGCTATTTGTAAATCTCTCCTAACATCGACAGACCATTTCAAGGAAAGGATTTTTTTTTGGTATTACACATGCTGTTGTTAGCAGACTCTGAAACCTGAGCAGGCAGATTCATTACTCTTCTGACTCTGGTTTTGAATTTGTTTTTTTATCCAGAAGAACAATATCTGTTGTGCATGCTCAGCAACATCATTAGTATGTAGTGTGTGTATTTGCAAAATACTAAAGAGGCATTTGTACTTATTTCTTTGTTATTTATTTGCAGGGAAAGCCTGTTAATTCATGTGGTTTTGCTATTGTTTTCATCACTGGAAACACTTTTTGCATGACTGTATACTCGTTGGTTTGGCTGGGGTTTTTTTGTAGCTGTTTTCCACAGGGGCTGGTAATGCTGACATTGCGGTCATGCCTTGGATGTGTGTGCATGCCGTGTGTAATTAGCAGCGTGCTTGTACCACAGGGACCTGGGTTCCCTGCAGTGCCAGCTCAGCACAACTCTGAGTGCAAGGGGAATGAAAGTCCTTGGCTTTGATCTGCTTCCCATGGGAAGGAGTGCTCACTTGTATGTTTTTGCATACACGGTTTTGTCCTCGATGTTTATCTTCCCCCAGCAAAATAGATACTTTGCACCTGTGGGACTGTGTGAGGAGGTGGTGTAGGAATGCCATGCTGATGGATGTGCTGTGTGATTGGGAAGCGTCAGTGAAGGACAGTGTTGGCAGGAACACTTACTCGTGCAGGTCCCTCCTGTCCTGCCCCTCACTGCTCTCCCTGCCCAGGTGCTGCTCCTGGACACCTGCTGTCCTTTGAGGAAAGGCAAAAGAGCGATGTGTCAGCCGAGTACCAGAGTGAAAGAATATTTAACTGCAGTTTTCTCCCCTGGAACTGAAGAATTAGTGGTTACAAGTGGGAAATGAGTGGGTTGAAAATACCATGTTGCTTTTTAGCTGTAGGAATGCAACTTAAGTAATGCTTTCAAGCTGGGAGAAACAAGAGGCTGTCCAGTGGTGACCAAGTTTCTGGAAACCTGTCTTCAAGTTCTTGCTGAATATGAGGCAGGTGTTATTTTACAAAGTTGGCCTAATCTGGAAGCTTCTGCAGGCATGAGCGTTTCCTAGCACAAGGCTCACCATCCCAACACCAAGCCTCTGCTACGAAATCTTGTCTGAAATAAAAGGTGAACAGCTTGAGATACCATTTATCCTGGAGCACAGTCAGCAGGGTGCATTTAGCCACAAATGGTTAGTTTTACAAAAATCATGGTAACTCTAAAAATTCAGTTGTTTCCTGGTATCTACATGCTTTCAAAACTTATTTCTATTGTACACTTACATAAGGAACTTGGCAGATTTTAATTGTTGAGAAATACATGTCTGTAAAGGGAAGGGTATCTCATCAGAGAAATCTCTGGAATGTATCAAGGATAAATAATAAACATTTAGATTGCTATGTCTGGCAGTTTGTTTTTACTTATAAAATTTGCTAATTTACACAGTTTACAATACCTAAAAATATTCTGGGATAGTAACATTTTATTTTCTTTTTTTACTAAAAAGTTTTGTGTGTTTCAAGACACTCAAGTATTTGTAGAAAATTGAAACGTTTGGAGAATTAATTTGAAAGGAAGGTAAGTCTTTGCAGTCCTAAGTGTATTGCTGCAATCCAAAATAATGAATAAAAAAAATAGATGTTTTAAAACTGCCTGTTGGAATAAGAGCAAACAACTCCTGCCAGTGTGTTTTAGGTTCAATTGTATTCATATTTTTTCACTAAATAATAATTAGATAAGTGCCATTTGAATCATTGTACTCTTATTTCCTTCCTCAGTCATGGTGGAAGCGACTAAAAATATTTATTGACTTCTTTAAATATAAAATATAAAATATAAAATATAAAATATAAAATATAAATATAAAAGATGCATTTCTGCTTTTTGTTAGTAGCCTGTGAACTTTTAAAAAAATGAGTACAACTGATTACAAAGATGACATTCCTAATTATACAGAAGTCTTCAATTTCTAAAAGTATTTTTAAAACCTTAAAACATGAAGTATTCATATTTCTTAGTGGCAGCATGCCTGTTTATGTCCAGGGCTTCCAGGTTTATTGTTGCCATGCCCCAGACATTGAACTGCTTGTGCTTGGGGTTCTATTTCATTCTTCCTTCATCATGGTTTTTCATGAAGAAAGTTGAATTCTTCAGTTGACTACTTCTGTGTCATCATGGATTTATGAGATTACAAGGGGGAACAGACATTTTGGGGTGCTTTTATTATTTCCAGTGCGTTCATATGGTATTCAAAGTGCACTTGATAGTAAGTGCAGAGCTATTTTATCTTACTTCTTTGTCACTAAAATAAACTGTTTGAGAAAACTATTAATGAAGCTTCACTGACTTAATCTGGGCTTTAAAATTAATGTCAGTCTTTTAACTCCTTACCTGTACTACGTTGAACTATAAATAATTTGAGGATAATGGATGGGAAGGCAAATGGTGCCAAGAATGCTTTGCAATTCGCAGAGCAACCAAACATTTTTAAAATTTGCTTATGCTCCAGCAGGTCTCTGTAAACAAAACCTAAGTGAGCTTATTTATGAAGCAAACTTAAGAAATGCCATTTCACTGGATAACAAAGCACAGAAAAAGTCATAAATCTGTGTGCTGTGCACAGCTATGAGAACATGTATTCCTCTCTCTTATTCTAAATTAGCACTTTCATACTTAATTTAACATGAAGGCAATATTTCCATTATATCAGTTTTTTTTTCAGTCTTGAAAACTTTAAATAGAAATTTTCAGAAATACAAGAATTTCCCCAAAGCATTTAGTGAGCTCTTAGAGTGGTATTTCCATAAGATGAACAAGTTCAATCAAGTTTTGTATTCTCATTGCTCTGGTTGCCACACATAAAACTAAGGATGTGAGCACTGGTGAAAGGGAAGATTGGATTTTTAGTAACTAATCTAATTATTTGAAGTAATTCCAGATAGACTCTGTCATTCTAAGCATTGTGTGATTATTATTTCGAAAAAAAAAAAAACCTAAAACAGTGCATTTTAAAATTATGTTAAAAAAAATAGCTGTCCTCTGTGGGTTTTCTGCCTTTGAAAATCCCCTCCTCACACACCCACCCACCAGACTCCCCCTCTCCCTCTTTTTTGTTTCAGCAAAAGCACTTGCCTCATGCACTTTTTGGCTTGATCCTTTTGATTTGCAGATAGAGGGTTGGAGGAACTGGAGCTTTCTTCATGAGCATGAAATTTTGCAAGATCTGTGGTGGTGTTTAGCAGCCAGATTCAGGCTGGGTCTAGCTGCTGTCTGTCTTCTTAATCATAGCACTTAAAAAGAGCTTTTGTCTGTGTGTTGTTGTGACATAACACAAAGAACTGTGGAAAATAGATATTTTCAAAAAAGGAATTTGTCTTTTTTTTGTGTGACATAATCTGTATTTATCTGCAGTTCTGATCAGCTCTTAAGTTGAAGCAAAAACCCCCCATCCTCATTTTA
>PYHW01010255.1:4082119-4137671 GCA_013186435.1 Turdus rufiventris
ACAATGTTTCCAAGGTGGGCAGTAAGCCAGTAAGCCCCGGCGATCCGCAATTGTGTTACTAAATGACGACTTTGTGATAGTTCGCCGCAAACGAAACTGCGGCTAATATTCAGGTGCGGCTTATTTATTAACGAAAACATCAACGTTGCCAACACACCGGGAATGCGGCTTATACTCCGTGTGGCTTATATTCGTGAAACTACTGTACTTTCACTTTTCCACTTTGTCCCCCCCACCTTCCCAGATGTCCAAACCAAATCTTCCAGTGGGCAGTCTGTTGACCATTCCCCCTTTGTCTGGCATTAAAAAAAAAAAAAAAAAAATAAAAAGGGCCTCAAAACATACCCGAACAAAAAAAATAACTCTGATTCCGTCTCTGTAGTTCTGTAGAGAACTCTGTAGTTCTCTTTTGGATAGTTGTAGCTGCTCTTGGATCACCCCATAACATCCTTCTCACCAGACTAAATAATCTCCATGGCTTTTACCTCCTTCCTTGTAAACCATATGCTTTAGTCCCTTACTTCAGTTTTTCTACATCTCTCTAGAGGTAGCTTCAATTTCTCCACAGCTTTCTAGCAGGGTAGTGTTGGGAAGCCAAAACTGGACATGCTGCTACAGGTTCAGCCTCACTGGCACCAGGTAGAGGAGGATAACAGCTCTGCCTGATTGCTCCTGATGTAACCCAGAATGTCTGTAGTCCTATTTGTCATGAAAAGAAATCTCTCATTTCACTGTTTCTGAGAGAATTTCCTGTGTTCTGGTAGATAAACTCAAAAGCAGAGTATTTTTTAAGATTGTTAAGAAAGTGTTTTCAATTTTCTGACTAAAATTGTCAGACTGTTAACTAGAATAGATTATTCGTCACCCAACTACATGCTGAAACAATATTTTTGACTAATCAGCAGCCTTGGAGTGGAAACTAGAAGGCAGCAATATATTTATTGTCTTGTCTTCATGGATATTTAAAAACACTGTGGTGTAACTTTTACTTCTTTTATTTAATGGCCTCTTTTTCAAGTGAAGATAACCAGACCAAGAGAGAGGATGATGCCCTGGCCAAATGGGTTGCAGATCCTGCAAATACAGCATGGATGGAAAGTAAGTACCAGTGAACACTGAAGTACAGCTGTAGAATGTGGTCAGTTTTAAGTTTGATCAGCAGTATGTGTGTGTCTATGTACACGAGCAGATTTTATGGGAATGTCCAAGTTCACTTTTATTGTGTGTTTTCAGGTAGGTTCCAGAACCAAACTGTACCAGTTAGAACATTCAACAGTGTAATAAAATTGTGTTTTAGAATAAATTTAATATTTACTTTTCCACCTTTTGGAGTCTGTGGAATCATGTGTTACAGAAGTCATTTGGCTTCATCTATGCATGTGCACTGGAAATAAGTTTCAGTTCAGAGTCTCACCTGTATTTGTGACTGTATTTGAATTTACTCTTCTTGTGCGGTGGTTGGTAAATAAGTACTTGAAGGAGGTGGAAGGGAAAGAATTGCCACTGTTTTGGTGTGTGCTGTTGATTCTTGGCTGCTAGCTGCATTTTAAACCAGAACAGAGACTCTGTGGTTTGAGGACAGGTTATCCTACCTGTTCTCAGCCGTTCCCACTGGGCTGGAGGCTCATCTTACGTATTTTGTGAAGTGACTGAAGAATTTGTGTTGTCATTCTGCCTCTTAATGTACTATGATGATCATTACATTATTTAGTTTTGTTTCTTTTTCAAATGTCAATTTCTACTTTTCTGCAGCAATCGATAAAGCAATAAGCAGCCTTCAACAGCACAGAATGTACCATACTTCTGTATGAAGTATGGGAGAAATATTGGCTTTTGAAGTGGATTTTTGTTTTCAGGCTACCAAAAGTCATCTTAAGCAATGCAGATAAAATTCTGAAATTTCACAGATAACATATGCTGCTTCGTGCATTATTGCAATATTTGAATGAATTAGATGTGCAAGCAAAATGCCTAGTGGAGAGTGAGTCATATCGCCATTGTATTAATATATGCCAATATAACCGAAATTCTTTAAAATAGAAAAGATCAGTTGGAGAGGACCTACAGCATTTCAAATGCCTGACCATTTCATGGCTGACCAAAAGTTAAAGACATGTTAAGGGCATTGTCCAAATACCTCTTAAACACTTGGTCCCATTCAAATATTAGGAAGTTTCTAATTTGTTTTTTTTTTCTCTATCTTGTTTTTAGACCCAGATGAGGTAATTTATGATGATGTGCCAAGAGAAGATTCAGACTCTGAACCAGGTTTGAGATCTTTGTAATGCTGAAAGCAATGTAAAATGGAATGATGTGCATGTATACTAAACAGATATATTTATTAAGTATCTAAAATATATGTAAATGGAATTAACATTGTGTCAGTTATTGGTAGGTCAATAATTGGTGGTTCAGAATTATACTAACACTTAAAGGACTATCTCAGCAGGTTTCCTATACTGCTCTTCTCAGAAGCTGAATTCTGCTTTGTTTTATAGACAATGTTCAAAATACTTGAGTATTCTGCATATTAGAGAATTACAGTGTTGGCTGCTGTAGGGCCCTGAACAAGGCAAGGTAGTTAGGAAAAGGATGTTTTAAATAACTAAATTATGTATGATAATGTATCATTGTCATGGTTGTAGAGAGAAACTCTTTCCTTGAAAGTCCCCTTCAATATATGAATGCTTGATAGATGGAGGAGATGGTCCAGAGTGGCTGTTCATCATCCTGATTGTGACTCTACAGAAGTGTTTTAGTTCAGCTTTGAAATGGTCCACTCCTGATGGTTGTGACCATATTTGGAGGGAGTAGAATAGATCTCAAAGTAGTTGCTGGAGTCAAGATTTTACCTTTATTGGAAATTATAGTGTTAGGGCTCAAGAAGCATATTTCATTGGGTTCTTTCTGAGGTTTTTTTTTTGCAGTTTTTGGGTATAGTGAAGTCTGCTTGAAGATCAGTTGCTGCTGACTGATTTTTTTGTTAGAGTGAATTGGCTTGTTGGGAGCCCAGCATCTTATTTGTCATGGCTCTCAGAGGGTGTAGGTGTTTGATGCTGAAATTGTTAATGAATCAAGAAAACACTTAAGCTTTCTTGTGTGAAAACCACATTAATCTTTAAAGCTGTAACAGTTTTATTTCTTGTCCTCAGTAGTGTTCAGGCAAGATGTTTTACAAATTACTACTGATTTTTTTTTTTTTCATTTATTATTGAAAGTACTGTGTTGCATTCATGACTGGAATGCTTATATTACTGGAAGTTCCCTCAGGGGACTGTGCTACTCTGAGCAGGACATCTTTGTGCTGTTGCTGATCAGTCAAGAAACATGTACACGAGGCCCAGGTAGCTGAGCTAGGTGAGATATGGGACATGGAGCAAAGCTCTGCTGAGCATATTGCTCAGAATCTTTAGCTTAACCCATAAGACCTTGATTAAAATTTTGATTTTAATTTCTTCCCCAAAGACATTGAAAGATTCTGAGGAAATAGGTGGTAAGGGAAGTTTTGTCTTCGTACATTCATGATCTTGATGTTTATTATTTGTGTATTTTGTCAGGGAGATGCAGCTATTCAAAAAAAAAATTCAGTCAGACAATCTGCATCAGTGCAATGTAAGAACAAGATAAATTCATCCAGTCATGGAGAGAATCCTACCCCAAAGCTGACAGCACAGGAGTTAGACTTCCATAAGTCTTGATTTATTTTGACTTACTATGATGGTTCTTTTAAGTTACTCATCGTGCTAGATTACCACTAAGATGTCTTCTTCAGCAACAATATTTTAAGGACAGTCTTGATGTGCATGGGGATTTATTTTTATTTTTTTCTTTAGATCTTAATCTTCTAAATTAGACTAGAATCCTCTGTGTTAAAGAATTTAATTAATGTTAATATTAAAATCCAGGGTTTAGATGGGAGTATAAAACATGCCAGCTTTTCTTTTGAGTATATATTTTTTTCTCTGTTTAAATAAAATGTCAAATCTTAAAAGCACAGCTGCTGTTTCCTGAATTTAATAGGAGGCAGTTGTAAATGCTGCATCAAACCCTCTGACAGTAGTGATTCCTGGCAGAAATGTTGTACCACAAAAAGTGTCCACACTTTCCTACTTGTAGTGACAAATAATGCTGCAGTAGAGTGCATTCCTGTTTCCTGATAAGCAATTGGCTCTAAATTTCCCATTTTATTTTGAGTAAGTTTTATGTTCTTGACATCTGTGCCAGTGGAAAGACCTGTGTCTTTAACAGGAGGTACTTTGGTCAGCCTTTGCAATATAGATTTGAAAAGGTTATGTCTTGAAAAGGTTAATACTTCTAGTTTTTAAAGTAAATCATGAGCAAGGTAGCTGCCAGGTGTGGGAGACTTCCAGTGACTGGTGGTGATGAGTCATAAAACACCATTGTGTAACACATTTCTTGCTACTTTGGTCTGATCTGTTCTGCTGGAAGTGGTGACATTTTCATTTGATTCTTGCAATGTTTTAGCATTTATCATTTTAGCTGATGTCTCTAGGGATAAATGGCAAGCTTACAAATGTAAGGATGATGCTTCTCAGTGCAGATGTGCATTCACAGCTATAGTGTAAACTTCCTTTGAAGTTCTAAATCATTTTGTGGGATTTGGACACAGCATTGTCATTTGAATAGTTCATGTTTCTAAAAGGATCATGGTGTGTACCATAACACTGTCCTTTTTTAGTACTCTATTTCAACAAAAACAGTATACTTTGCATATTTGAATATTGGATTGAATTCAGAATTTTTAATGTGCATACAAAAGTCTGCGCTATTCTTTATGGCATATCCTGAACAAATTTTTTGGTGTTTGAACGAACATGCATTTCAGTGTAGCTTTTTTATTTTGGTTTAATTCTTGCAGAGGAAATGATTTATGATGATGTTGAAAATGGTGATGATGGTGGAAACAGCTCACTGGAATATGGGTGGAGTTCAAGTGAGTTTGAAAGCTATGAAGAACAGAGTGATTCTGAGTGTAAAAATGGAATTCCCAGCTCCTTTTTGCGAGGCAACCACAAGAAACATGTATGTATCATGCAGTGCTGCTCAGTCATTGAGGTTATCCTGGTTTGCAACATTTGCTTTTCTCACCTGTATTTCTTTTTTTCCTCAATTCAGTTTCAAATGGCAAGAGCATCTTTTTAAAGGAGATATGAATCAGTGTGGAAGTGACAATACATAACAAAATGTAACAGGGAAAAGAAGAGATGAAAATATTAAACAGAAGTTTCTTACAGAAAAGAAAAAACTCAAATTGGATAAAAATGAAATTAAAAATGAAATTATTTTTGCTTATGGGAAGTTCCTCACCTTCTCTTCTTTTGAAATTGCTGGATTAGTGTAAGTGGGAAATAAGCGTGGAAAATAATGTGAAGAATAAATGAGGACAAGCTGGAAAAGAATTGAAGGTTTGGGGTCTTTAGGTGTTCAAAAGTCACAAAACTCTTTGCCTCTGTTCCCTAGCTTTCTGTCTTAGATCTACATCAGTTTGTTTGTTTGAAAGTGATTTAGCTTAAAAAACTTCTGAAAGTAAAAGATTTTTTGTAATCCAAGAGAATTCTACCTGTTAGGAGAGAAGAGAGGTGTCACGATTAAAATGATCCATCCTTGACACTTCTCAGGTCCAATACCTTTGGCTCCATCTGTTCTGTGGGAGGCAGAAGACACAGGTGACACAGGTGCCTGTCCTCACTGCATCTGTCCCACTGCACAGGGAGACAGGTCCTGGGCTCCTGCCTTCTTGTCACCGTGGCTCATCTTCTGCTGTGCATCCTCTTTTGTGAGAGGCTCCCAGTGTGTGCTGACTAGGGACAGCCCCCAAGAGCCACTTGGCAGCTGTGTGTTGGGAGCTGCCTCAGCACCCCATGGCTGGAATGTGCAAGGTTGCAGACAGGGTGTTATTTCATGCGACCCTTATTTTCATTTTGCAGGTTTCTTAGCTTGATGAGATTAAAAGCCTTGCTGTCAATGTACATGTACCAGTACATGTTATCTGCTCTCCCTTCACCTCCATCCTTGCTGCCCATCAGGGAGTGAGCAATTAACTGCAAGACTTGAGCCCACCCAAATCTGCACTTTGTAAGCTGAGTGCTCATCCTCACTCTTTGTCTTGGTTTTGTTCTGACTAGAACAGTCTTAAGCTGTTGCAGCTGTTTGTTTGGGAGTTTGTTTTAACAAGACTGAAAAAACTGAGTTTGATTATTTTTTTTGTTTTAAATACCTTGGAAGAGACTAAGAAATTACTTTGCATGTGAGTGTGTAAGCCTTAATATGTCTGCTGGCTTATTCTTTTATTTTTTTAAATCTTGTGTTGTTATCCCTAGCTTCAGCTTTGGCCATAGTCATAAGAATCTATTTATATATGTGAAAAAAGCAAGGTTTAAAGCCATTTTCTGAAACTCTTAAAAGTATGCTTTGATCTGTCATGGGAAACTGTTGGCAGTGTTTGAGTGTGATCATATCTGGGTAGGGCACAAAGTTTCAGGAGTGATGAGAGAAGAGGGGTGTGCCCTTGGGTACTGCCCTGCAGATGGCTTTTTCAGGCCTGTGACAAAAGGCAATTGCCTCGTGAGGATGGGTGTGAGAAGGTGAGGAACTCTTAAGCTGGTGGATGGAAAAGTCAGAGATGCTCCTGAACATGGGCAGGTTGCTGGGAGATGGAGAAATCAGGAAATTAGGGAAATGTTTTGGCAGAATGAGGAAAGAAACTTTAGGACTGCTGAAAGAAAGCTCACAACAACCAACCAAGAAAACAATAAAAATACAACTCAAAAAACCAACGCTGGCCCTTCCTGCACTGGCACTTCAACACAGGCAGACACTACTCTTCTTTGTGTGCATTTTCTCTGTATCCATTCCTTGCACTAGCTCTCACTTTTCTTAACGTCTTGTGATGGATACTACAGTTTATTCCCAGCACAACGCCTTCTGTAGTCTTTCAGAGCCTGTGAAGGACTTGCCCTACTTATAATTTTAGTGTTAGTTGAAAAGTACGGCATGGTTGGAGGTGAGCTTTTTAATTTTAATTGCTGGCATGACTTCCCTCAAAACCACCTTTTCGTTATGATTCTTATTATTCTATGTATTTACTGATTTATTTTAAGACGGGAAGGTTTTTGTGCTGTTAAATATTTTTGGTCTATGAACCAGATGCTGTTTTCATTATACCACTGTAATGCCAGAATCATCATGTTAGAGGTAATTGCATCCTGACCCAGCCTAGTGGAGCTACGTGCTGGGCCTGTTGCTTTGTTTTCAGCTCAGTAGGCCTTCTCTTTCCTGAAGCTTTGATCTCTTGCCAAATAATTCTGTTGATATCAAGCTGAGGGGTTTTCCACTGGACTTTGTTATAGGGCACACCAAGTATTTTCCTCTTTTTTTTTTTTGCATTTTAACCTCTTTTATCTACCTTTGTCAAAATGTTTAACAAATGGTAATTAGTATTCCAGGGCATTCCTTTCTCTGTGATAGTTTCCTTGCCTTGCAAATGAATATATTCATGTACGAGGTGGTTACACCAAAGTTCATACAATGAGGTTATGATGCATGTGGAAACTACAAGCACGTGAATCCTGCTAGTATCTCTTTGCCTGACTCACTGCCCTGTCAGTTTCCATATTCTCAGGTGCCAGCAATCTCCACAGCTTCATCAGTCTCTTGAGTTTTCTTCTTATTCACTGTTTTGAAGGATAGTCTGAAATACAGACCGGAGCTTGTGTCCAGTGAATAACACCTATGGTTAAAGCTGATGTATTCTTTCCATGTGGTTTTTAAGAGATAGACACAATACAATTAATATATATAACAATATAGTTACCGTAATTGAAGGGCTTTGCTCCTATCTTTACAGAAGAGCACCTGGCAGAGTTCAGCAGTGCCCAGGAGTGATGGTCCCTTCCTCAGACTGGAGCTTCCCTCAGTGATAGTTTTTCCCTCAGTGATATTTTCTCTTAGTTGTGTTTGTGTCAGTAGATAGCTGGAGTAATGTGCTTGCTTTGTGTGAGTGCTTTAGCATGAAGTTTTCACTACAGCTTTATGAAAAGATTGTGTCTTTTTATACACTGTAGCTTTCTCATGACCTAACGCGTTTAAAGGAGCATTATGAAAAAAAGATGAAAGATTTGATGTCAAACACTGTGGGAGCAGTAGAGATTCAGCAACTAAAGCAAAAACATGAGCTGAAGGTAGTGTAGCTAATTTTTGTAACTAGTTACATTTAAATAATTGCTTTTCCAACACAGGCAATGTTGTCTTTTATTAATAGCTTGAAAAAGTAGACAATAATTGATGTGAAATGAATTCTGAGTGTGCTGAGTTTTTATTGTGTGGTCTTAAATTAAAGACTATAATATTTCTATACTATTAAAAATCCTTGGTCAAGGACCTTATCTCATGCTTACTTTTAATGTTAACAGTCTCAGAAAATGAGATAGGGTATTGTCTTTCCCTGCTGACTGGTGCCCTTATCCCTGAGTGTGAGCCACAAATACAACCCTAGTGCCTCTCTGAGACCTTGGCTCCAAAGGGCTAGCCTAGCCCCAGCTCTGCAGCCACACAGGATGAAATTGGGAATCTCCCTGCTCTGCATTCTGAACGGAACCAGTATGAAAAGACTGGATTTTTGCTAAAAGCTTCAGTCTCAAATCCAGAAATTGCCTGATTGCAGCAAGACAGCTTTGTTTGTGTTCTGACAGCAGTGGGGATTTTTTGCTGTGGTGACATTTTGGGAAAGAAGAATTACAAAGCAGAGTATTTTAATAAACATTTTCCAGCAAAGAAAAATTTATTTGGTGGCTTTATTTTTTTTTTGTTTCATGAAATTTAATTTGGCTGTAGTAGTATACTGTAAGAGTATGGAATTCTTAACTAAATCAATGTATTTCTTCAATGAATGAAGTTATTAGTTGTAGCTTTTTCCTTCATAACAGTGTGTGTTTAAGGATATAGTTAATATATAACTGGGTCTAGGGCATTATCTTTAGGTCAGAAATACTTTGGAAGAGTTATTGTGACACTGAAAGATGGTCAAGACCTGTGAGTAGTAGGTATTTGTTCTGTAAGGTTACATTTGAGACTATTTAAAGTTTCTGTTTGAGTGCAGAAGAGTTCTTAAGAAAGTATTTCTGCTCTTTTAGATTTACATACAGTATTACCATGAAATTAGTCCTTGTCTCCAGTTTTAATTTTGTTTTGAAATACAGGAGTTTGGCTCTGAGCTTTCATGGTTCTCTCTGCTTACTATACAATTCGTTTGACTTTGGATGATATTGATAGCCTAAAATTGTGCAGGCTCAAATGTCTTCCTATTATTCACTGAACATGTAGACTATATTTTTTATCTTACAGATGCAAAAGCTTATGAGAGCTGCTAGAGAAGGTACCAAAGATGGACTTGAAAAGACAAAAGCAGCTGTGAAGAAGGGTCGTTCTTTCATTCGGACAAAATCTTTCATTTCTCAAGGTATATGCTATTTACTGTGTTTCTCTCTGTTACATTCTCTAGTAATTTCTGAGAAAGAAGATGAATGGCCTAGCAAATTTTTGTAGTGGGAGCTCAGAGCTAGATGCAATAAATCAGATACATATCAAAAACATATTCAGTTCAGATGGCAGCATGGTCAATGCATCTTGAGCAGTTTTTTCTGTTTGGGACAAGAACCTGAATAACATGAGAAACCTGAGGACCACAGAGAAGGGTCAACTTAAAAACAATTACAAAAAAATCCCACCAAGCAGTGTTATCAAGGTACTGATAGATGGGAGTATGAAAGTGATGTTAAGTTACTGTCATGGTGTAACCCCAGCCAGCAGCCAGGCTCTCACAGCCACTTGCTCGCTCCCCTACACCAGGACTGGGGAGAGAGTTAGAAGGGTAAGAGGGAGAATTGTGTGTTGAGATAAAGACAATTTAGTAGTGAACATAAAAGTGACACATAAGCAAAGAAAGACAAGGAACTAGTTCACTGATTCCCAAGGGCAGTGAAGGTGCTTAACCATCTCCAGGAGAGCAGGGCCCCATTACACACAGCAGTGACTTGGGACACAAACATCCCCTCCCCTTACTCCTCCTTCCTCCCACTTTATGTACTGAGCAGGATGTCTTATGGTCTGGAATATCCTTTTAGTCAATTTGGGGGACCCTGCCTGTGTCTCCTCCCAACCTCCCATTCACCTCCAGCACCCTCACCAGCCTGACAGTATGAAAAGCAGAAAAGGCTTTGGCTCTGTGTAAGCCCTGTTCAGCAATAACAGGAATGTCTTTATATTATCAACTCTGTATCCAGCACAAATCCGAAATATAGCTCTGTACTAGCTTCTGTGAAGAAAATTAATTCAACCCCAGCCAAAACCAGCACAGTGACTAAGTCTGTCCAGGTCTCTCCATGAAATAACTCTTGAATGTCAGGAGAATGTGCTGTTAAGACATGGTTTTCAGGGGAGAAATATTTGACTGTTTTATAACGTTCATTGCTGTAAGGAGTAATGCTTTCTGTGCTTAAGAGTGAAAGTAGGGGAAAAGACTGTACTGCTTAATCAGTTTGATGAATTTTGATAAAAGCTGAATTTGGGAAAAAGAAAGTGATGTAAAATCAAAAATCCACAGAAGTATTTGTGTTCTTTCTGTAGTTGAGAGCAAGTGACAATCCTTTGTCATGAATCTTGGCAGCAGTTGTTCACAGGTAATTTTTTCAAGAGACAGGTGGTAGTAAATTAAATTAGTTTATTTTTCAGATAAATCTGAGAGATAGTATATTTTTCTGCTCAAATTTCTGCCCAAATAATTAAATAGTAGTAACTTCAGAGCTTATAAAACTTCAGTTTTAGGAAGCTAAAACCACAAGGCTGGAACAAAATATTTTTATTGAGAGAGGTAACATAGAGTTGCATCCTATGTGTACAGGCCAGGACACATCTTACATCTCTGTCATGACCTCTGACTACTTCTCAATTTACTTAATTCACAGATTGAATATAGAAAGGTACAAAAAATGAGGTGAACAAAAAGTGTATCCTCAACTTCCTGTAGTTAAACAGATGAAAATTATCTGCAGGGCAGTGTTACAATGGACCTGGCATTCCTTCTTGCATTTCTAGAGATTAGGTTGCAGGCACACTGTGTCTGTGGATGGCTGAATCCCATAACAACTTTCCAAATCAGCAGGGAGCTAGTGAAAATTTTGTTAACAAAACTCACAAGTTTCTCACAGCCATCAGATCTGCTTCCCTTACTTCTGTTTTTATTCTAAGGCAGTTTCTCATACTGTTCTTTCTTTGTCTCCTTTCCTCGTGTCTGCTTGTTTGGCTGGCTGTGTGCTGCCACCTATCAGTGCACTTCGGTGGTGCTTTTTCAGTAAAATTTTTACCCATAGAGCAATGCAGAATCCCTCACTCCCTTCTGATTAAAGAAAACATTTTGGTTAATTTGCTATTTTCGTTCAGCTGTAGAAGGGTGTATGGAATTTTTCTAGCTCGATCATAATATGGGGGTTTTCAGTTTCTTCCCAGGGATCATATATTTTAAAACTGCAGTCCCTGGAGCTGCAGTGCTTTAACCCAAGTTGTCATGTCCTGCCCTCTGTACAGCCCCATTCTCCTGGCTGAGAGGAGGAAGTAGAGGTCAAGCAAAAGATGCTTAGGCTGTCTCCAGATGTGGGATATTAGGATGCCTTTGAAAGGTGTTTATTAGAGTGCCTATTGGTGGTAGCATCTATGTGATTTCACAGATAATACAGAAGTGCTGGGAAATTCCTTTTGTTTGGTAAGTGTACGTTTATAATTTCTGTGCTCATATATAGAGTTTTTGCTTTTTTGTTTTTGTTTTGCTTTTTTTCTTCTTTTAATCCACATATAGAAGCTGACATTTTGGTTATTTATTTGTAGATCATAGATCATCTTGTCTGGAAGAAGAGGAGTTAAATTTATTTATTGATGTGGACTGTATGCATACAGAAGCAATTATGACTCCTATGCCTGAAGGATTATCACAGCAGCAGGTAGTAAGCTTTGGGAAATATGGTCTTCTTCCTCTTTTTTCTCCCCTTATGCTCTGCACCAATGGCTCTTACATACCTTTGTTCTTCAAACATATTGGCATTTTACTCAAGTGGACATCAAATTCAGAACTGAATAAGTAGTTTTTTGAAAATTGGTGTGTGCGCTTATAGTTGCATCAGTCCTGAACACACCCAGAGGTGCAAAATGCTGGATTCCATTATAAAATTATCTTTAAGAACTATATTGTTTCACTATGTGAACACTTAAACTAAATGTGATAATTTTGAGTGAAAAAAATAAGTGAGTTAAAGCATTTTTATTGAACCAGAAAACATTGTTCCAGGTGGTCTGGGATTTCCATTGTAAATGTAGAGTATATCCTGTATGCTCTTTGAATCCAAAGGTTTTTATGGTTATAAAAATACCATCCCCAGTAAAGTCAACTCCGCAGAAGAATTTATTTTGCTGTTCACCACCTCAAACCGTATAGTCACTGTGGAAATCCCTTCAAAAAATACTGAAATCAGCATTGGTTAAGAAATTTTGGCTGAAAATAAGTCCCTTGGGTTCATGTTACTGTATCATTATGACAACAAATAACTGTATGAGAGTTTTTAGTTTCTCGTGGTGCCAAGTCATGAGTTAGTTGGTCAGTACTTTAAGAAACTGGGTAAAAAAAAACAAACTAAGGGGCAATTAAGGAGAGGGCTATATATTTTTGGGATTTCTTTTCTTGTTTACCCTTTTACTTGGGTGAGGTTTACTTTTCTCTTGCGTTTAACACAGTGAAGTGCTAATCTTGTAACAGAGCAACTACCAAACTGTGTTCCATTACTGTAAGATTTATTATAACGTGAGATTTCAGCATCAGTCTGAATGCTCTCTCCTTCTTTCCAAATAGGAATTTGAGTTTCACTGGGTAGTTTTGTACAAATAAATTTACCCTCTTTTGCAAAAAAACCCAGAGTGCTTGTAGTTTGGAACAAACTGGTAATAGTTGTGTAAATCATCACAAATATTGCTCGTCTGCCCAGGAGGAGCTGTCCAAGTGGGCAGGAATGGAGTTAGGAAAGCCAAAGCTCAGTTGGAGCTAGTGAAGGGCAACAGTGAAGAGTCTCTGATATGTACATTGTCAACAAAAGGAAGCTGAGAAAAACATGATATGCTGATTGCTGGGACATGGATAAAGGGTCCAAACTGTGTCACCTTTGCCTTGGGTTTTACTGGTGAGGCTTGTCCTCAGGACTCAGCCCAGGAGCCCAGAGCAGGTCTGCCTGGGGTGAAGGTCTGCAGCTGGGGCAGCTGAGGCTATTTGGACATACAGGTGTCTGTGGGACCAGATGGGATGGATATGAGGATGCTGTGGATCTTTTCTCAGTCATCTGAGATTACAGTGATCAGAAGACTGGGAAAAGTGTCACACTCTTACCCACAAGAAGGAGAATTGAGTCTGGTCTCACCTCAGTCAATCCCAAAAAAAGTGATTGAGCACATGGTCTTGGGAGCTGTGTCTGCATTCAGTAGGATAGGAGGGTGAATGGGCAAAAATCAGCATAGATGGACCAGAGTCCATTTGTGCATGACCAGCTTGAGCCCCTTTGAGGTGACTGAGGGGAGAGGTGATTGTGGTGACTTTATGGGCTGAGGGGAGCAAAGTGAGTCACTTACCTCTGCCTTAACAGGGCTTTGAGCTGTCTCCTGAAGTATTCCTGTACTCCTGTAGGTGAGATACAGTCTGTATGGGTGGACTAAAAGGTGGGTGGAAAACAGGTGAGGATGCCATGCTCAGTGTGCCTGTGGTACAAAGTGCAGCAGGGGTCAGTGTTAGTGCTGTCCCTCAGGAGCAGGCACGGGCTTCTGGCATCTAAAGCCTGTGTGAATAATCTGGATGCCAGCTGCAGTGCACATCTGGAGGTGATGCCCAACTGGAGAGGTGCAGCCACTGTGTGGGGGAGGTTGGCTCCTGGTCAGCAGGGCTCTGGTGGGCTGGGGTGCACAGAAACTGGAGCCAGCATAGCCTGGCTGTGGGAAGGGGTCACAGCCCCAGGTACCCCAGGCCAGGACACCCCTCCAGCCCAGCTGCCCTGTCACAGCAGAGCTGTGACAAAATGCTCTGTGGACATGCTGGCTTCAAACAGCAGGTGGCATGATGGCTTCTCTTTAAATCCTCGTGCCCGCAAGTACTGGGGCTGGGGCTCATATCTATTGCAGTAACCTGAAGCCACTATTAAGTATTCTTTTTGTGTATTATAGAGCCTGAAATTTTTATTTCTACAGATGTTTATTCTGTTCAGAAGAATGAACTGTGACTAAAAGTGGGATTGCCAGAGCCACCGATCCACTATACTGAATAAGATACTGCTAAATCCATTCTAAACACAGATTAGACACAACTAATTTTACTGTATATATCTTAAGCAAAGCCTCTGATAATTTTGAGGTCCTCCTTTGAAATGCCAGTACCTGAAAGAAAGTTATCATATAACCTGCATTTAATAATGCAAAATATGAGTGTGGAGAATGTAAAGGCAGTGATGGTAAAGGAGGCAGGAGGCTGTGGGGCTCTGGAGCAGAAAGAAGCAAGCCTGAGATTTGAGTTTCATGGTCATTTTGGCTAGCTTAGAATAGCAAAATGAGCAGATTTTCATTCTCTTGTAGTTATGGAAAGTGGTTTGATCCTACTCCTGTGCTGTCTTCTCCCTCATAGTCCCCTTTTTGAAAACTGGTGTGAGCTGGATTAGGAAATGGATTTGGGTGAAAACAAATCCTTATAACCAACAAGAAATCTAATTGATGGCAAGAAGCTTAAATTCTAAACCAGATTGGTTCTCCAGTCCTTCCTGTCTGGCCACCTGCACGTACATACAAAGTGCATTTCAGCTGAATTACAGAAGCAGAAGGTGGAGAAAATGTAATAAATAGTCTGTAGTTTATAATGATATATGGTAGCTTTTCCTGAAGCTCTTACAACTCTGTCAATGCATATAAACATAGGTAACATGGGGGTTTTCACTTATGCATGGTAATGCCCAAAAGGGAATGCTGACTTGGATACTTTCTCAATGATACAGTTTCTATGGCCTTAACTTTAAAAGGCAATTAGTGTTTACTTTTTTACCCTTCTTGTTGCTCCTAATGAATTTATAAAACCTAACAAAAAATCAAGTTTAGGACTGATTTTTGAAAACTTGTTGCCTATTTTGTTGTAGCAAATTGCTGAAGTAGTCAACATCATCTCATACCTATGACTGTTTCCATTAATGCCTACATATATACATTTAAGGTGCGTGGGATTATAGAATATCCTGATTTGGAAGATCACTAGGATCATTGAAGTCCATCTCCTGGCCCTGCACAAGGCAGCCCTAAAAATTGTACCCGGTGCCTGAGAGCATTGTTAAATGCCAAAATCAAAACACAAGTTTCAAAAGTAAAACTTGGAATTACAACAGTGAGAAAGGAATTACAATGGTACAATGATGGTTGTGTTCTTTAAAATAAGTAGTTTAGAATAATAATAAATGTAATTACTTTTGAAGAGGTACAGTATTATTTTATTGCAGTTCTAGTATTGAAATTGCTTTGTGTTTCTTTTGTTTATTAATGTCAGAATTTTATCAGCATAATTTCCAACTATAATGAATGTGTTACCCAATTAGAGCTTTGAACAAAACTTTGTTGTTTCAACAGGTTGTGAGAAGGTATATTTTGGGCTCTGTAGTTGATAGTGAGAAGAATTACGTGGATGCTCTCAAAAGAATCCTGGAGGTACCTTAATATCTTTTGTATTTTTAAGTTCTGAATATTTGAAAAAGAGTCATTAAAGATCATTAAAGAATGTTTCATATGACTAACAGATTTTGCTACAGATGCTTAATGCCAAATGTTCAGTGATTTTGTGTGAGTGTACTGTTGCATAAGTTTGTTTTTCTGCTTGTAGAAGTCCATTTTTTTGTTAGTTTAAATAAATTTGCTTTTTTTTTTCCCCCACAGCAATATGAGAAGCCCCTTTCAGATATGGAACCAAAATTACTGAGTGAAAGAAAACTTAAAATGGTCTTTTATCGAATTAAGGAAATTCTTCAGTGCCATTCAATGTTTCAGATCGCGCTGGCAAGCCGTGTATCTGAGTGGGACTCTGTTGAAATGATCGGTGATGTCTTTGTTGCTTCAGTAAGCAAATGTGTCAGAACAGATAATCTGCTTTTATTTTAGTCTTGTTTTTCCATCTCCATATCTGTCTAACTTAGCTGCTTTATTCCCATGTTCTCCATTGCCCGTGGCAGCTGTCAGAGTGTGCATGTACTATCCGGATAAGGAAACCGACACCAACACACGTCTTCAGCTGGGTTGGCAGATGTGAAAGGATTGTGAGAAAAGTTTTCAGGCTTTGATTAATCTTTCAGACATTTAAGTAAACAGTTGATTTTTATGGGAAATTAAAGATTCACAAACCCACTGAAATGAAGTTGAGACTGAGGCTTGGCATCTCATAAAAAATAGGCAGTCATACCTAGTAGTGTGCAAGTACAAAGAAACCACAGTAGGTGATGTCATGGATTCCTGAGTTTGAATTGAGATGGAGCACTGATAAAGAGTATTTGTCAAATTGTAACCCATCATTAATAGAATACATTAAATTCACTAAAGGGCAGAATTAGCTACTGCTTTAAATTAGAGAACACAAGAAGTGACCTCAGTTGATAGAAAGACATTGTTCACCATTAAAGTGTGGCTCAAGGAGGCTGACTGCCTCAATCCTGGCTTGAATGCTTAGTTTTATTGCCACCCAGGTTCTGGAAATCACCACCTTTTCATGTCTGCTGTAAGAGAGCTGGGATCTGATCACAGTTCACCCAAAATGAAATAGTTACTAAAGATTTGTTGTTAAAAGCAAACCTGCCTCATTGTGACTGAGGCAAGTTAGGTGGTCTTAATGAGACCAGCTCTGCACAAGAGAGGGATAAAATTACCAAGAAGGCAATAGGTGGTGATCTTACCCTACCATTCCCATGACTGTTTGCAGGCCGCACAATCTGTCTACTTTTTTGATAAATTCTTAATAGCTGAAGTCAGGGTGTGAAGGCCCTGGGACTTAGCTGATTCTCTTAATCTGGAAGACAGGTAGTGAGATGATCAGGGGATCTCAGCTGTCACTTTGAATCTCAGTTGATGCCCTTTGATTGCCCTTAGTCCTCAGGTTCTGCCCCAGTGTTCTAGCCAAGATGAAGCAATTTCTGTAAATACATTTCTTGCAATTTATAGCTGTTATATAATTCTGTTTCGAGCCTGTCTTCTGCAGAAAGATTATTTTAGGTGCTACCAGTATTTCTGTATATCCAGCACTAGGCCAAGCAAAGCTCTTAGTTCTGAGCAAGTCCCTAACAAGCAGAGGTCTATGTAGCTGTGCTGGCAGTTGTATTTATAGTTAGGATTTGTCCTTTTTTCTTTTCAGTTTTCTAAATCTATGGTATTGGATGCATACAGTGAATATGTGAACAACTTCAGCACAGCAGTTGGGATTCTCAAAAAGTCTTGTGCCACCAAGCCTGCCTTTTTAGACTTCTTAAAGGTTAGTTAATTCAGTCTTTATATAGTGGTGCATAAGTGATAAGAAAGTATGAATTATAATTTGGGAGGAACTTTTACTGCTGATACTGTATATTGTCTCACTGTTTTTATGGACTTAAGGTCTGTTTTATGGGTTTGGTACAAAAGGACCCCAAAGGATACCCTTCCACTATTGTATTTTTGACATAGTAATGTGCTGTTAGTTCTGGGATGTGTTTTGAAGTGGACAGTAGTTTTATTGTTATTCAAATCAGTTTACTGGTGTTTGCATTACTTCATTTGGCTAAACATTAGGATTCTTCTGTAGCAGGTGAGCTTCAAATAGTGGTTCATTGTATGAAGCCACTTTTAAATTTGAAATGTATTTTAATTCTAATTTTTAAATTGTGTAGTGAGAAGTAGTGCAACTGGATTTCCATTCCACAACAACTTTCTTGGATTTTGAAGATTGTGTTTCTGGCTGGGGGTTGAAATTGGTGATTTTTTTTCAGAATGCATACTGCCCTGTTGCAAATGAAGCTTGTCATTATGTGTATGGAGAGCCTGGCGCACAATAGAAGTTCTGCGAATCCCTAGGGCTGACATTACAGAGGGTACACAGAATCCATTGCAAGGCTTTTGTGCTGCCTGTGACATTGCTGAGAGTCTGGAAGCTCAACTTCTCATTCCCCAAGCATCCTGGATTGAGTTGTGGTCCACAAAAGAGTAAAACTGTGTGCCTAGTGCAGCTCTTCTAGAGAAGAGTGGCAGGGGTTTCTCTTCAAATCTTAAATTAGCTAACAACTCTTTGGAGTGTGGACAGCTCTGTGCATGATACTCTGGAAGCCTTAAGCACCGTGAAGATCAGACTCTCTAGTGAGCGTGTGGTCACATCTTAAACATGTTCTACATTTAAAAGCATGTTTTTCCAATAGACACATAATCCACACCTCTCATCACTGCTTGTCAGGGCCACAATGGTCCTGCTTGCAGAAACAGAGCCAAACTCTGATGACACATGACACTTCTTTACCTTTCCTTATTTTTTTTTCCACCACAAGCAATGAAGATCAAAATCTTCATTACTACCGTTTGGAAAAAAAAAATAGATGTTTGTATAGAGAACTATAGAAATAAATTATTGTGACTATAGAAATGAATTATTGTGAAGCTCATAGTTGAAGCAATAGATAGCAATTTAAGCACAACACCAGTTTAGTGGTGTTGAATATTGTTTAGTTTTGCTTTTTTTTTAATATTGAGTATTTCCTCTAACCTTCCTATTTCTGGCCATTTTTGGCTTTATGCAGAAGGAAATTTGTCTGGTTCTATCTGCTGTTCCTGGTAACTGAAGTAATTGATTCTAACAATTTTCTTTCTAAATATAAATCAACATTTTTCCCTTCATTTCTTCTAATAAAAAAGATCAAAATCTCTGTTTGCATAGCATTGAGATTATGATGTTTTTCTCAGATTTCCTCTTAAAAAAAACATAGGTTGGTTTGTAGATTTATAGATGCTGCATTGCTGATTTGGCTTTAGCCCAACTGTATTTATTTAAGGAGGATATTTCAGTTCAGTGGCAGGCCATCATATTAATAGTGATGGGTTTTTCTAAAAGTTTTAATATTTTAAAATTAAATCTTGATAGTAACTGGAATCTTTACAGTCTTCTTATTCTAATTAATGTAAGCAGCATAGATGAATTTTCAGGAAATATTTTCCTTTTTTTCTGTAAGTGATGGAAATGTGATCATGGTAGTAAATGTGGCTTTCTTGCATTGCAGCAGTGTCAGGAGTCAAGCCCTGATCGCATCACACTGTATGGTTTAATGATGAAACCTATCCAACGCTTTCCACAGTTCATTCTACTATTGCAGGTAAATAATGTTTACCAAAGGGAGGCTGCTCTTGCATTCTTGCATAGTTTACCCTTGGGATTACATGGTAGCTGTCTTCTGCTAGAGGATCATGCTGCAGTGGAAGTGACCACTTGATCATGGGGAACTAAATAGAAAATTTTGGTGCTTTAAACATGCTGATCTCAGAGGCTGATTGCAGGGACAGGCAGTAAGGGCACTGCAGGAAAGCCTTAGTAAGCTAGATCTTATTTACTATAGATTACTTGCTAAGTAAAATAGCTTATAAAATTGTTTTCTAGTAAAGGTGTAGTTCAAATATGCTTGTTTGTGTCTGTTTGTTAGCTAGTAACTTCAAAACATGACTAGGTACTTTCCGTTGAAGGAAAAAAAACAAGAGTATTAAATTCATGCCTTGGATAGTTTAGAATATACGTGAGATGCAGAACAACAGTGCATTCTCTGACAACCTGGGTCACAGGACCTGCTAGAGTATGGTGCAGCTTCCTTCTGACTTGCAGCACCTTGTTTCTCTTCCCTTGGAAACCGTGGATTTGACAGAGTCCCTGGCTCTCATCTCAACAGGCAGCCAAGCTGCAGGAAGAGCACAATTCCCCAGTATAGAGCTACTCCGGACAAGTTTGCTGTGTTTGTACCTCCTTGCAGAGCACAGCAGATGTACGTCAGTAAGCACCACGTTGGCTGTGTTCACAGGTGCCACAGAGGAGGACAGGCTTTGGGCTGCAGGTCTGGCAGTTACTGTGGGCAAAGGAGCAGAGGTAGTTATGGGGGCAGCATGTGAGCCACGAGCCATGGTGAGAGCTTTTGAAGCAGCAGGAACAATGAAGTTTATTGTGGCAGAAAGACAGAGTGAATATATAGGCATTTTTAAGTGCTCTGGGAATGGAAACAAAGTATAATTCAAACTGTTCCTACTGTGTGCCTACAAGAGAGAAAGACTTGGAGAAGCTGTTGTGACCTTAATGAAGTAATGTCTCCTACTTTAGGAGGCATATGCTGTCCATGTCTTAATGAGGAATAGTAACAGTAATAAAGATAATACAATATTATTATGATAGTAAATATCAGAAAAGTTTAATTTTAAATTATTTTTATGGACACATACGCATTATAGTATAATACTGATTGCCAGATATATTATGTCCCTTCTCTGTAATTTTGTTCTTCAAATAAGAGTGTATGTGATTCCACTGAGTATGTTTTTAAAATAATTACTAATATAATTTGGAAGGTTAAGCAATGTGCTCTCTGAATATTTGTTAGGTGTTTATTGATCTTACTCTTTAGTAGTACTCAAATAAAGAATGTAATTATGACTGTACATCCTCTAATCTTTGGAACCTGACTTTGGAAATAAATCTGATTTTTTTTTGTTTTGTTTTATAATTACCCCTTAGGATATGTTGAAGAACACTAATAAAGGACATCCTGACAGATTACCTCTACAGATGGCTCTTACAGAACTCGAGACACTGGCAGAGAAGTTAAATGAAAGGAAAAGGGATGCAGATCAGCGCTGTGAAATAAAACAAATAGCAAAAGCAATGAATGAACGTTACCTGAACAAAGTAAGGAAAGTATAATGGAAATGGAAGAGTCAGTTTCTGGGCCTTGAGCAATCTGTACAACACAGACCAAAGAGGCAGATACGTTGTTTTTTTCTATAGAGCTCAACCAACCACATGGGGTCATTCTAGTGGTAAATGTGAGGTGTGACCTACCTCTGGGACTGAACAGGCTCACCACTGTGTGTTGGAATTGGCAACACAGTGATCTAGCCTCAGCAGTGTTGGTGTTCTGTGGCAGTGTAAGAAATAATAATATATAGTAAAATCTCATGCACATTTTCTGCATGGAAAAATTCAACTTTTGATTTATCCTAGAAATGAGGAATCACTCCTGTGTAAAGAAAGGGACCATGTCCTTACCCAGCAGTGCTTCCAACTATGAAGTGTTTCAGGATGTGCTATTCAATATGTCCAACATCTTCCTTGTTTTAAGGAAAATCTCAGTCTATTTCATTCATATATTTGCATCGTACAATAGGAATGTCTGAAAAGAATTCTAGAAGACATTCAGTAAGAAGGAAGGAACAATTTATTTTATTTGAGCTTCTTAGTAGCTATCTGTACTGTGGATAATGTATACTTGTTTTATTTGTATCATAAATGATTCCTTCTTTCCCATGAAGTGGGGCATAAATGCTTCAATTACTGCTTTTGTGAAGTTACAGGTTGTTTTCCTGTGGACTTCTTCTGAGATAAAGTAGTGAGGATGTGCTGAAGGAATGAGATTGTTTTTGGTGATACATAAGCACATCTTTTAGGAAAGCAATAGTCAACCAGAAAACCCTTGTTTTAAGCTATTTACCAGGAATGGAATACTGACTTTATTGTCATACTGGAACAATATTTCCATTCTAAGTGCGTTAGAAGATGGATTCAGGCATTTTACTTTATTTTCTAGTTGTCATATTCCTGCTTCTTGAAGCAGCTATTAATCATCTGGAAATAGTCCCAAGACACAGAATGTACTTTTGAAGAGGTGGCCCAAGTTACCTTTTGTCAGTTGATATTGACTGTAAGATTTAGTGTGTTATGCAATGGAGGATTCGCTGATATATACGTGGGTAGTCACTCCAAATCTCACGGAGTCCTGCAGGCCTTGTGTCTTAATGCCACAGAATCAGCTGAGCTGGAAGGGACCCAGATGGATCATAGAGTCCAACTCCTGTCTCTGCACAAGCCCATCCCCAAGAGTCACACCAAGTACCTAACAATATTATCCAAATGCTTCTTGAACTAAGTCAAGCTTGTCAAAATTATGTCAGCTTTGACCACTGCCCTGGGGAACCTGTTCCAGTGCCTGACCACCTTCTGGGTGAAGAATCCTCTCCTCTCAAGGAAACCTGTAGGCTGCAGTGAGGTCTCCTCTCAGTCTCCTCCAGGCTGAACAGACCAAGTGACCTCAGTCACTCCTCATGTGGCTTCCCTCAAGGCCCTTCACCATCCTTGAGGCCCTCCTTTGGACACTCTCTAATAGCTTAATATCTTTCTTACATTATGGGACCCAAAACTGCACGCAATACTCAGGTGAGGCCAGAGCAGAGCAGGGCAATCCCCTTCCTTGCCTGGGTGGCAGTGCTGTGCCTGATGCCCCCAGGACAGGGCTGGCCCCCCTGGGCCTGTATATTTGCCTATATTTGGAACAATGCCAGCCAGGGTGAACTAGGTGGTGAAGGAGGTGGTTGATCAGAAAATGAGTGCACTGTGGACCATTTTATTCTGTTGGACACTATGGAGGAGTGTTTGACATGTAAGGGATAAGTTCACACTTGCACATGGTGGCTGATCTTCAGCCCTTGAAGGCAATGTCAGGAGCAATTTGCATGCCAAGAATCTCTGGGATATGTCATCTTCTCCACATTCTGTGACACCCTGCCAGCTGCGCTCCTCAGCTGTGTGAGCCCACAGGGACATTTCAGGCTGAGCACACTTCTTCCTCCCACTCTGGGCAGCTGGAATCATGTGCAGGTCTTCAATGACTGTGAAAGAAGGGACTAAGGAAGAAAATCACTGAAATTGTGGAAGGAATAACTTTTTGCCAAGAAACCTTACCAGTGTGGAAGATTCCCAAAGCAACCATATTCTACGTTAAGATGCAAAGCCCTTTAAATCCACATGGATGACAGCAGAAGTTACTGTTTCTCTAAATCAAAAGCAGATTAATAAAGATACCTAGCTCCCTTAGCAAATCCACCTGCAATCATTTGTGGTGGGGTGGCGAGTGATAACTCATCATTTTTGTTTTTGATGTGCTGAATGTTGGATGTACAGTGTATAATGTACAATAATTATTGTTCTCAAAATCCAGCTACTCAGCAGTGGAAACAGATACCTCATACGGACTGATGATATGGTTGAGACAGTTTATAACGACAAAGGAGAAATCATCAAAACCAAAGAACGGCGACTTTTCATGTTAAATGATGTGCTGATGTGTGCAACAGTAAATATTCGGTAAGATTTAATTTATTCTTTTTAGGTGAACATTTGAACTTAAGGTGATAAAAAATGACAGTGAATTGCTTCTGTGTTGTATTTACTGTGGCTAATGGTTTCTAGGAGTAGCCATAATAAGTGGATAACTAGCTTTGTTATAGTCCTCCAAATTGCTGGCTGATATTTGGAAGTTCTAGAGTAAATTTTAAGAATATTATATCAATTGCAGGTAGAAATGCTCTGTAGTGTCTAGTTACTGCTGTGTGTTAGTGCTTAGTGGAATACAGGCATGCCAGGGTAAGACTTTTTTTCTCTTCTTCCTTAAATTCAGACTGTAACACACACAGATTTGGAACTTGAAACAATTTGTAAATTAAATCCCACCCTCTGCAAAACAAACAAACAACCTCCAACAAACAAACAAAACAAAATGCATAAAGTTAATGCAGGTTGCCAGAACAAACTTGGAACTCACTAAGAAAGTTCCTGATGGGGAAGGGTTACTGTCTCTGAGACAAAACATTGAAGCATTAATGGTGAAATGCTTTGATAAAAAGCTTTTTTTCATAGTTCCTTCTGTGCTTTTGTTGGTTGTAATTATTACTAAGTGTCTTTGCATACCAAGATTGTGTCGCACTCATATGTTGCTTGTATCATAAATTGTTTTATGTGATGGTACATTCTGACAAAGAAAATGTGGATCATTAAAATCTTCCAAGAACAGCTTTTCTTAAGCATAATATGAGTTGATATTTTAATTCATTACTGAAGTATAACTTCTGTACATATATTTCTAAATGTTTGATTGCTTGGTCTCATGTTAGTGAGTGAGAAGTGTCATGTATAAGTACACTTCAGAAAATGAACAAGCTCACGTCAATTATCCTGTGATCATTGCCTTTAAAAATTCTTTACTTTCTTAGTTACACTTGGATATCATTTTTAACTATTCATATTTTGTCTTCTTTCATACCAGCAAAGTCTTGAATTTTCTGTATTCGTACTTGAAGCAGCAAAGTGCAGTCTGTTTTTGTTTTCCATGTTAAAAGTTCATGATCATTCCAAGTCTCTCAACCTCAGAGGGTCATGTTCTCTGTAAAAGTATGTATCTTTTGCAAGCCATAGAAAATTCCTCTGTAACTAGTGGACCCTTTGCACTGGGAATGTCTGAGTGTTCCTGGATTGCAAAGGATAGATATTTTTACAGATGACATGACTTCAGGTTTTCTTTGCACACAGTCTAGGTGATCAGCAGGAGCTGGTGGCCTAACTCTGAAGTAACAGCAGTTGGATGGGGTGGATGCTATCCCTAGTGACTGAACAACTGTGTCCTGCCTAGTTTTTTTGTTTGTTTCTTTTCAGCTAGGTCAAGAATTTATAAATATTTACTTAAGTTGTGGCGGTTGTGTTCTTTGTTCATACTTACTTCCTCATTGAAACGAAAGTCTGTGTAGCGGAGTAGTGTAGCTGAGTTGCTGAACTTCAGCATTTAGTTATTATTCTCAATAAATGTATTTTGCTGATTTCTCTCAAGCATTTGACTTCTGGATTTCAGTCATACTTTCTGTGAAGTAAACCTTTTTTTGTTCACTTTAACATCTTTTTGTCCTTTATAATAAATGTTTGTTACATATTCTTGAATGGGAATAAGGGAGTGAAGGAAACAAAGTAAAGTTAGTATTAATGTAATTTCTATTCCTAATGAGCTTCCTCAGTGTGCTCTTTCCCTCTGAAGTGCCTGTTGTGATACACAATTCCTAAGCAGCAGTTCAGGCAGAATTACTCTTGGAAGCTGCAGCAGTTTCAGAGGTCTGCTGGCCAGAACAGTCTGGGCTGTGGGATTTGGCAGAAGTGTTGGCTTATCAGCCCTTCAGAGGTTATGTTGTCCTTCCTGTTGCCAGCAGTCATTCAAAGTAATTTACTCCCATAATCCATACTTCCCTAAATATAGCAGGTAATAAATAAATAATAATAAAAAATTAAGTGTTTCAAAAGAAAAATCTGGAGCCAAAGTATAATCCCAAGTGTTAGGATTTAAGAACGCACATTGATCTTAAAAGATGGTTCTTTATCTTTTGCTATAGAGATAAAAGGACTGTTGTTGGCAGTCCTGTGGTGTTTGTAGACAAGATTAGCTGCACCTGCATGGCTGCTCTTTGCGTGCCAGGAAAGGTCAGCCACAAAAGACAACCTAATGCATGTATTTCTTTCAAGTTGTGCACTGTACTCAAGCTGATAAACAGCAGATTTTAGAGGCTAAAATAATAAATAATATGCCATGAAACACAGTGGCTTGTCACAGTGATAATTTGTGCATCTTGCAGCTCTTCCTGTGAAAGCAGTGGCACCATGACAACTGGCCAGAGGTATTTGTTGAAGTGGAGCGTACCGCTGGGACAAGTGGATGTCATAGAGTATGGCAGCAGTGAGGGCCAAGGAGACAACTGCAGGTTCCCACCCCAGCTCTCTGCTGAAAATGTTGTCAGTAACTCCAAGCCAAGTAAGTGACACAAGTTACTGACTTTTACAGGCTGCTTTGTTAAAATCCATATTTGAAAGTCAATGGGCTGCTGAAAACAAAGGAAAGCATTCTGTCCATGAAGAGTTCGGTAACGTGAAGAGTAGTAGAGCCTCTTTCTTTGGAAATTGAGAATGCATAAAATGACAGCCAGGCTCCTGCCTTGCAACATGAGTTACTTGTATTTGTCGTGGTTAAAGATTTTATGCATGAATGAATAAGGAGTTCTAAAGCATGAGAGTACGGACATGCAAAAATGCGGGTTTGGTGTAGTGTGCCAAGTGGTCTTGTGGTTGCTGGTTCTGCCTTTGTTCTTAGAGCAAAGAAGTTTGTCTCAATAAAGATTACCAAGCCACCCTGTTACTGCGATTAAGAGTCTGGACACAAGTGATTATTTACTTGGGTAGAATTTACTCACTTCTCTCAAGCCTGTGGTATCTTGCCCTTCAAAGTAGTGCTTCAGAAAAAAACCTTAATATATGTTTTTGAAGCTATATATTAATAGGTAATTTCCTCCTAACCTCTCTCCAAAAATGACCTCAAGCTCTGAAGTTTACAAATTCTTCAGTGGTAATAATCCCCCCTACAAGTCTACCAACTGCCTTCAAGAGAAATATGGATTTTAAGTCTTCCCTTGTTAGCTAGACTTTCATACATAAGGATTTATTTTTATATCCTGTTTTTTTTTAATATTAAATGCATTTAATAGCTCTAGATTGTAATTTGATTGCTATTAATGGATTATAATTCATGTGCTATAATTCAGTGCTAGCTCTAGGCATTATTTCACACAACATTTATTTAATATTGCACCCTTGGCTTCATGAATTTTCCCACATTGTGTTCTAAGGAGGCCTAAATGCTATGGCATCAGAGTGTAGCATTTACTACCCCTGTATTCTCCAGGATGGTTCTTGTCAGGTCTTCTTGCTCCTCCCATTGTAAATAGCTACAGAAAATTTTATGGGCACTTACATCTTTATTTCAAGGATGATTTACTTCTTGGCTCCTTTTAAGCAATAATGGATTTCTTACAGATTGAGATTAAAGCCTTTATTATATAATTTACCAGCTGCTGTATGCCTAACCCTGAGAGGACTATATAAAGTGTATTTCCTAGAATTGGGGTCCCTTTTGTAGATGAGAGTCAGAGGAACAGATTGTTGAATATTCCTACTATGACGTTGTGCAGCAGTTTCACAGCTGATAAGACCAAATCTTTGCATGTCAACATGGTTATATGGGGAAGAAAAACATGAGGGGAGAAAGAAAAAAAAAACCTGGCTGAACAGTCATGTGGAACTTAGTTGAAACTGTTGTCTTTTGAGGTTTTTCAAATGCATCATGTTTGGTGACAATATTACACCAAAAAAAGGAATGACTTTGTACATAATTTGTAAATCAACCTTCAGGTTAAATCTAGGTAAGCCTTCAGGTACTCCAGGTAAAATGTGAGCTGAACTAAGGCACACTGGACTATAAGGCGCACTTCCGGGTTTGAGGGAGAATTTTAGTCAAAAGGGTGCTCCTTATAGTCGTGAAATTAATGTACTCTGCTTGAAACTTCATATCTTTGTAGTCATCATAAAATTATGTCTCCCTCTGTTTTCAAAGTATAGGATGAAATCTCAGTGGCTTCATAATATACGGTTTTAATAAAATCTAGTGATCAAGAAGAGTTTGGGATGCTGCAGGCAAAATCCTGAGACAGAAAACCATCAGACCTGATTTTCAGCTTACATATCCAGTTTGTGGGTACTGCAAAGATATAGAATAATGGTGATTCTGTGTAAAAACATTAAGTAGTAGAGGGATTACCTCTTGCATTTCTGGAAGACTGAGAGAAGCTGGTTTGTATCTGCCACATGTCAGGTTGAATACTTTACTCCTGTAAGGTTGCTGCTGGGATTAGCAAGCATTCTTGATGAATTCAGGTTGTGTACTTGTGAGGATTACTGGCTATTGGCTACATTTCCCTTATCATGGCGCTTCTTTCTCACCCAAATCTTTTCTCTGGGGAGATAACTGTCACAATTGTATCTTGCTGTTGATTATTGACAAATGCAATTGGTGCTTCCAGTTTTTTATGATGTGGCAAGAAAAAAGCAGTGTAGTTTAAAGATGTCAACTTTACTTAGGGTGCTGAATTAATAGCTGAATTTGAATTATTCTTGTACAGCCTGTAATATGCAACTGAAAGGTGGACAAGTTTTATGAGTAAGCATAAATCAAGGGCATGCTTTAATACTGTTCTGAGATGAAAAACAAGGGCTGTGTGAACTTGGTTTTCACTTGGCAAAATCCTCAATGGGCAGTTTTCTACCCCATTGAGCTTTGTACAGCAGTCTTTTGTCTCTGAATTCGACAGAACATGTTAAGGAGGTGTTTTTTTTGTTTTAAGCCATTTGTATTTTGGTAGGAAAAACTGTGTGACCTGAGGGTGTGGGGCAAAGCAGGAAATTTTTTACTCAAATGTGTTCTGCCCCATCCTTGATGTGCTATTGCTTTGTTCCTGTTCTCCCCCAGCATCAACAGTAGACCAAATTCTCTTAGTTACGAACTTGAAGAGGGATTGAAGTCTCAGCTGTTTGGCAGGGTCCTTTATTTGTACAGTTTTAATGTATTTTCTTAGTAGAGTGCAATTACAACTTCTGTTTGCTTCCTGCAATAATAGCCAGTAAACATTTCACAATCTCAGTCTTCAGGAAAAAATGCATTTCTCTCAGCAAATTAGTCAAAGTCCTGTTTCATGTATTAGAGTTAGTCTTGCTTGAAAGTCTGTATGGGCTCTCTGGCATCCCAGACAGACAATTTTTTGGAAGCAGTTATTTAATTATGTGTGCCAAAAGTGTGGTATGTTAATTTGCTTCATAGAACCATTGGCCGAAAGATGAGAGATAGAATGAATTTTTCCCCTGCATTGTTTCTGGTAGGCTGTTGCTGTTCTCTTTACCCCAGTTAATCTGTGTGCAGAAGCACAGATACAGTCATAGTATGGAAAAGCTGAATTAGTATAGTAACAGGGGAATATTTTCAGTGTGAAGAGAAATTTGTATATTCTTGGTTTTGATTTACTTGTGTTGGTAAGAAATTCATCTCCCTCCCCTGGCCTGTGATGCTGTACCTGATGCCTCTCAGGATATGGTTGGCCCTCCTGGCTCCAGGGTAATGCTGACCCACATTCAACTTACCATTGACAAGGATCTCCAGATTTCTTTCTGTGTGGCTGCTCTCCAGTGTTTGTACTCAGTCTGTTCGTACATCCAGGGATGCCTTGTCCCACCTGCAGAATCCAGCACGTTAATCCTTTGTTAAACTTCCTATGGTTGGTGGCTGCCCAGCCCTGTCATTTGTCAAGAGTCTCTGCAGAGTCTTTCTGCCTTCAAGGGAGGTGACAGCTCCTCCCAATTTAGTGTCATTGGTAAAGTCACTTTTTATTCCTTGGAGTTGTTTATCAAGGCATTGAAGAGAACTGAGCTTAAAATAAAGCCCTGGGAAGCCCCACTAGTGACAGGTCACCAGTCTGATGTTACCACCCTGTTCACTATAAATAACCCTTTGTGCCTGACCTGTGAGCCATTTTCTCACCCATCACATGATGTGCTTATCCAGCTGTGTGCTGGACATTTTGAGGCCTGTGAGAGGGCTCAGATCAATAGCTTTACTGAAATCCACAGCTCACATCAACTGGCTTCCCCTGATCAGCTACCTGGGTTATTTTGTCATAAAAGAAAATTAAATTTCTTAAACAGTATTTCAACTTGATGAACTTGTGGCTGGGACCAATGACTGTGTTGTCTTTCAGGTTTTTTTCACTAGCTCCACAATAACCCTTGTAACTTTACCAGATGCAGAAGTGAGATGACAGGCATGTAGTTACCACAGTAATCCTTCTCTTGGGACAATGTTTGCCAGCTTTCCAGTTGACTGAGATCTCTTCAGATTCCCAGTTGGATTAAATATGCATCAAGAAAGGGCATCAAGAAAGTTCCATGCTACCTGTACTTTTATGATAAAAAAGACGATGGGTGAAAGCACAGTGAATACAACTTGTTTTAAATGTGTCATATTGATACATAATAATAATCCTCTGCAGTGCTGTAGGCTGGGGATGACAGTGCCCAGGCAGAAGGGGACCTGGGCTACTGGTGAACAGTTGACTGAGCATGAGCCAGCAGTGTGCTCTGGTGGCCAAGAAGGCCAATGGCATCCTGGCCTGTATCAGGAATGGTGTGGCCAGCAGGAGCAGGGAGATCATTCTTCCCCTGTACTCAGCACGGGTGAGGTCACACCTGGAGTACTGTGTCCAGTTCTGGACCCTCAGTTTAGGAAGGACACTTGAGTGCATCCAGAGGAGGCAACGAGGCTGGGGAGGGGCTTGGAACACAAACCCTGTGAGGAACGGCTGAGGTAGCTGGGGGTGTTCAGCCTGGAGAAAAGGAGACTCAGGGGTGACCTTATCACTCTACAGCTCCCTGAGAGGTGGCTGTGGTCAGGTGGGGGTTGGTCTCTTTCTCCAGACAGAATGAGAAGGCACAGTCCTAAGCTGTGCCAAGGGAAATATAGGTTGGTATTAGGAAAATGTTTTTTACAGAAAGAGTGATAAAGTACTGGAATTGTCTGTCCAGGGAGGTGGTGGAGTCACCGTCCCTGGATGTGTTTAAAAAAAAGACTGGATGAGACGCTCAGTGCCATGGTTTAGTTGAGGTGTTTGGGAATGAGTTGGACTCAGTGATCTTGATGGTCTCTTCCAACCTAGTGGTTCTGTGATATGAAATATTATAAATACACTTTACACAAATATAAATAGTATAGTCAAAGGGCAAATTTGTAACTTCTTACCAAAATATTCAGTATTACCATTCTAGAAGAATCAGAAGACAACCTTCCCTTGCAATTTATCCATGCATACATAAAATCACTGTGAATATGTGTATTCTTCTGCCTTTTAAGTGGGAATATAGGAATAGAAGTAAAATATACTGTCTGTAGTTTCAGTTTCTCAGACTTCTGGCACATGTTATGAGTTTGCAGCACTTTTTTGCAAACAGTTGATGGATTGTGAATTGTGGTTTGTGCTGAGGTAAATGCTGATTTGGTGCTGCAGCAACAGCAACCATCCCTGTTTGCCCGTTCCTGGTTTGCCAAGAATGAAAAGAGTGAGTGAGAAGTTTCTCACAGTGCTTTTATTTAAGAAGACCAGACTAGAGAGATTCTAGAACCAAAGGGAGAGGGCTAAGCATCCTGCCATGTCTGGGTGGAAAACCAGTACCTGTCAGCAGTTCTGCTCTGATCAGGTTGATTAGGAGACATAGGCAGCATAGACAGTCACTTAAGCAAAGAAACATCAGTTTGAGCCATATGTCTAAAGGCTGAAAGGGGAAATGAGCCAGACCCATTTGTACTATATATCCATGCAGTGATGAGCATTGAAGAAAACAGTGAAGTCAAAAATCAGGTTAGTATGCTTATGGCTGCCTTTTAGTGTAATTTTTTTCTTTCACAGGTTTACCACTTGTAACTGAGGGCAAAGCTCAGCACTGCCTGAACCGTGGCTATTTCCCATTCTCATTCAGACTTCCAGGGATACATTTGTACTCTATGTCTACTTGATTGTGTTCTTGATCTCTGGGGGCTTTGTTTACTGTCAGATATAGTAGTGACATGATGCTAAAGTGCAAAAATGATTCCTCTCTTCCAAGTTTCTTTCTGCTTGATGCAGTCACTTTGTGTAGGCCTCTGAGTGTTGCCAGGGAAACAGGGAGGGATGTTTGATGGGCTGCAATGTGCACTTGTTTCTGTCAACATCAGAGCAATGGCAGCTCTTTTGAAAAATGGAGATAGTGCTGCTGTGATAGCCATTCCCTTTAAAGCTGGAATTTTTTGCAGGTTTGTCTAATGAGAGTTACAGAATTGGGGAAAAAAAAAAAAAGTCAGCTTTATGATCTCTCTAAAGCACAGCAATAGTAATACAATATCCAGAGTAATATTAAGTGACATATCAACTCCAGCATTGGTGATAAGATTTTAGAAAGAATGATGTGGCATGACTTGCTGATTGAACTAGCTTTCATCTCAATGAAATATATAAAGATTAGTAATGTAAATTCTTTAAAATAAAGTTAATGTTATTGAACTAAAGGAGATTTAATATGTTTGGAAATATAAACTTGTCACTGATACATGACAACAAAAGACCAAAGATTTTAAGTAAATCTATTGCCGAAAAGCCTGTTCATCTGAGCAAATGGGGTGACATTAAACAGTTCACTTTGTAAAGCAGACATAAGTTTCTATCTAGTGGATTAGGCAAGGATAAATTTAGGTGTTACATGCTTGTCTCACCCATGCAGGATGAGATTCTTCCCTTTGCCTTTTGTATTTTTTATAGCAGTTATAGTATTTGTCATCCACTTCCCATAAACCTTGTTCTGTGTTGCCAGGGATCTCATCCCCATCATGACACAGAGTAGTAAAATTATTAGAAGCCCAGCTGGTGTGTACGAAAGAGGGAGGTGAGCTCCTCACAGTGCCATTTCCAGATGAGTTGTTACAGTCTGGTGGGAGCTCCAGTGTAAACCTCTCGCAGCTTGGCCATTTTACAGCTGCCTGCAGACCTGTCTTGGGATTCCTGCTGTACTTTCATTGTTTAAATGCCTTCACACATGTGCTTTCATTGCCTGTGTATGTCAGTTTTTGTCTTTTTGCACTGTTTCTCTCTCGCCCTTGCAGGTGCATCCCTGAGGTCCTGTGTGACCCCTCTCCCTCCTTAGGAGAGCAGGGGCTTCCAGATCCATGCTGTCCTCAGCCTTCCTCTTTGGGCCTTGTGAGAGAAAGAGCCATGGCACTTCTTTTCTTTCACTCTCAAGTCTTTGTTTACAGCATTTTTCTACCTCATGGGAGCAGAGCCAGGATCTGCAGTCAGTACAGAGTCCAGGAAGACCCCTGACCATTGTCCCAGCTGTGACATTGGGGAGCCAGGCTGTGGGGTCCATTCTAATGAGCATATCAGGGCTCCAGTGTTTCTCCCTCATGATCCCTACTGCTTTAATCTCTGATACAGTACAGCTGCTTCTGTCAGAAGGAAAATATCCATGGCCTTTTATATCTGAAATCCCCTGTGCAGTCAGGATTAGCTGGAGCTTAATATAATCTTGAAGCCATGCTCTCAATGTATGAACTACTTCTCACTATCTCAGGGGCTTTACATTTCCTCGGTGGTTTTGCATTATTTTGCATAATGTTATTCACAAATGATATAGCACTATGAATTCAATACCTCACTGCTTGCAGTTGCAAGCTGGTGATTTTATCTTGTTATTCCTCAAGATACATGAATAAGCAGTTTTGTGGTTAGATGGTAGTTTTTATGCAACCTATTTCTTCAGTTTTCAGATCTGGTACAATGAGAATGACAGGTCTTAGCATTCATGTAATTAATTACCAGTTGAGAGAAAGGTATTAGCAACTGACAATGAGGTAAAGCATGTTAAAAATACTTTGTCAGAGTTGAGACTTGTGAGGTTTGTTTCACAGCTCTACTCTGTGTACTGGGTGTCGTGCGGTATTTGGCTCTGTGATTAGGACCTGAAGAAGTCCCATCTTGCATGGCAGTGAGAATAGTTAATTTAGTTAACTATTGAACTATTAGTTAACTATTTCTAACACTAGTTTCATTGACTCAGATTATCAGTTTCAATAATTAAGAAATTATGTTTAGATTCTTACATGATTGAAGTATGATTAGAGTGACCAGTATTATTTCATGTTTATGATAAAGCTCTTCATGTTGATTGGTGATGGAGAGTCCTGACTGCTTGGTTATACCATGTCTGAGCTGAATAGTTTGCATTCTAATAAACTTAAGGGGTTTATTGCTTATCACCTAATACTATTTGTGTGCTTGTGCTGCTTCTTTCCACGCTAGGTTACTAAGCCTAAGTTAGGGTTGTACCGCAAAGATGTGTGCGAGTAGCTGCACATATCAGCTTTGCATTGATGGCTGCCAACTAAACTCTTGTTCTCTGACATCATTCCTGACTTCCCATTTGCTTAAAATTCCAAACCTGGAGACTGACTCCACTCAAAAACATGTGTAATTTGGACATGAGAGTGTGGTATAATCTCAGGAGACCTACAGTTGACTTATGGTAGCTCAGAATTTTTTGTGAGCATTCAGCTGTGGAGATGATAAGTTGTATTTAGTGTGAAAAAGCAAACCAGGGGAGGGCAGAAAGTGTGCTTTTCTGTGATGAACTTTAAATTGCCCATGGACTTGTGTAAGTCATAAGCCAGGATTTTGGATAACTTTGTTTTTATTACAATTTTAATCAAATTCCAATTGTTCAATTGTTTGCTGTACAAAAGACTCAAAGGAGAAACAAGAAAACTGAACCTGCCCTCGTGCTTCTCTGGTGCATCTGTGAAAACTGGAACAGCATGAGTGAGCAAGTGAAGACACAAATATGATGAGAGTGGCGATGTGAGGGCGGTCAGGGAGTTTGCTTGTATAAAACAGGATGCAGAAAGTTGGTAGTTCAGCATCTAAAATCCTTATCTGCTTTTTCCTGGCTTTAACACTCATACAGAATTTCCAGGGAGGATGAGGAGTATATCAGAGGTATGGATGTGCCTCTGGTGTATAACAGGTGCTTGGATGTGACCAGTTCTGTGCAAGATAAACTTTTAGTACAGAAGGGAGCCTTCATGCCCAGCCCTCTAGTGAAAAGCTAGGTATTCTGGAACAAGGGAATTTGCAAAGGGAAAGGAAATAATACTTTACATAACATCAACTGCTAAATGAATTGTAGTGTTTCTGGTATTTCCAATATTCATGATCTTTTTGCCAACTCTGTCTATTAGTTGCTGAAATAGATAACTTGTGTATAATAATGGCACATAAAGATTTCCTTTGCTGTTTGTACTGAGAAAAGTAATTCCACTAGACCTGTAAAAGGAGAATGTTGTGTTTTGCTTTGATAAGTTCTCTTCCACTGAGCATTGCAGCAATGCACCACAGCATTGGTGTGTTTTGCATACCAGTGTATTTATAGGAGCAGGATTCAGTACCAAGTATAGGGGAAGAATTCCTCAATTGCAGTGATTGAATCTTGGGCTTTATTCATAGTTTCTGGTTTTCCTTTGTTATATGAATTATCAAGGTTTTCAGTGTACAGGAAACTATTTTACTTCAAATACAACATTGTCTTTCACAGTCTCCATTCTTGTCCTTTCTAAAGGTGGGCATTATAAATTAAGCAGTGGGATGCTGTGCTGTCTGCCTTCTATTACTTCAGGGGAATAAATCAACAAAACCTTTCTAGGACAATTAAAGCCAAATTTAAAGAATTGAACAGCTCTGTCTACACTTAAATGGCTTTAAATATATTACTTCTGCATCATCATGGTTTAATATAATAGGTTAACAATCTCATGATATTTGTCCAGTTTATTATGAACTGATCAAGAATTCATCTAGTATCATGATACTTTGCTTCCCAGAATACTGTGCAAGCTTCTCAGGTTTAAATGTAGCTGAAATGTTGTGTAAAGGCCTGCTTTTTTTTTTTTTTTTTTTTTTTTTTTTTTTTTTTTTTTTNTGTTATTTGTTCCAAGTGTGTAATCCTATACAAACACCAGTTTGTTATACGTTCCTCAGGCACGGCAGCCTTTAAAGTTACCTCCCACATATGCAATTCTTCCCCCACCCTAGGTGATTTTTGTGCTCTATATGAGGATTGAAACTTTCCCAAATCTCTTCCTTTCATAACATCTAACGTTTCAGCGTGCTGCCTGGATGCACACAGATGGCTCAGTGGGAGGAAGCAATACAAGCTCAGCCTCGAGGCCAGGTTGCAAATGGCAAGTCAAATTTGGGATATACCAACCTTTCAGAGTGGTCTTCAAATTTAGCATGTTCTTCTAGTGTATCATTAATTTTGTGTTACCCCTCAGTAGCGTTGGAGCTGTAGTCAGGAAAAAAGCCTTTCTGAGATTCAATTGTGATTTTTGCATTTGAGCATTCATGATCTTTCATTCTGTGCAACACTAGCCTGACTTCAGGGCTCTATGTCTCTCAGAAGCAAAGTATTCTTTATAAGGACCTTGAATTTTCATGATGCATTGGCTTTCACTTCATTTCAATATAGCTTTTCCAAAACCAATTTGTATTGATGTATTGTGGTTCTGAACTATGTGGAGGAAAGGTCATTACTATGATTATATTCAAGGCAGATGTTGTCTATATTAGTTACTTTGCCGTGAAAGAGACACCCAGCAGTCTGTCTATTAACAGTATTTCATTTCAACATGATGGACAATACAAATGTTTGCAAAAAGAGTTGTAACATTGAGAGTATATTGATTGAGGCTTTTATTTCATTTGTGTGACATTTGGATTTACGTAATAGTATTACTTGAAGAAAATCCTTCTAACTGGGAATAAACAGGAGTTTAGTATGTGATGGGAGCAGCTGAGCCATTATGTTTTCTTGCCCAGCAATAGATGTTCAAATTATGAGTGATTGCATCTACTCTGTTTTTAGTAGCATAAATCTGTGATAAAATAGTAATTCACAAACGGGAATCAGAACACACAGCAAGAGCTAGTAGGTAACAAATCACCATGGAAAATAAATGCGTCTCTTTGTAATTCTTAGAAAGGAAGAATAGGGTGTGATCAGTTCAGGATTCTGATATGCTTGAAGAGACCATGGAAACTGAAAATTTATGGAAACCGGATGGACGACAATCCCAAAGGGGGCAGCTGCTGTGCCAGCACCTATTGAAGCAGCTGCTGCTGTGCAGGGAGAGAGCTGTGGCTGCTCACTGTGCTCCCTTCTGCCAGAGGTGGGAATCCTCCCCCTCTGCCCAGACACTAACACATGGACTCTTCTCTAGCATGTGTGTATTTATTCACAACCTTCCAAATTCTACTTTTGCCTGAACCAAGTTAAACTGACTTTGACCACACCCAGGGAATTTCCTGCAGGCTTTGAAAATGCCTGGGTATAAATCACCTAGAATTGCTTCTGTTTCAATTATAAAAATTGGCAAAATTGATGAATTGGAAGCTGTGGTGCTGAGAGTTACACTGGAAAACAAGCTGCTAAAATGAATGTTTGGTATTCTACTCAAATGTATTTTGGCCTAAGAAGAATTTATTATAAAAAGCATAATCTTCTCCCCAGTTTTACATAGCAGCAAAACCAATTTAAACTTTAACCTCCTTTCTTCCCTCTAACCCAAGTTGTGGTTTTGTTTTCTTTTCTAACCTTGAGTGTATTTCATTTTAATGCTGAGCAAGGAGTTAGGTATTTTGCAAGAATTGCTGGTTGTTGGCAGTAAACTTGCTTGTTGCAGGGAGGCACAAATTCCTCTGGTAAAATCTTAGCAACAAAGCAGTTGGTGAAAAAAAATTCTTGCTAGATTACATGTGGCCAAGATTTCACCCTTGATCTGTAGGTGGAATGCAAAAATGTTGCCTTTGAAGCCACACTTGTGGTTATTGGTTACAGCATGCTGCCTTCTTTCTTGCCCAGGCACACTCTGTAGCACGTAGGATGTGTAGAGTTGGGGAGAGCCTTCTCTAAACTGTGAAGGATTTTTTTCCCATAAGAAAAATGAGTTGTTTTAGAGCTTGATAATGAACAAGAGTGGCTTAGAAATGAGAAGGAAATGTGAAACATTTCACAGTACAAGAGACACCGACCACGTATCTGCTTTGGAGCAAAGCCAAGAGTTTTAAAGTGTACTCTTTATGGATAAAAGGAGTGAACACCCACCCCAAAATAGCCAACAATTGAATGGTCAGGGAACATGTGTGGGCTGGAGCAGCCGGTCTGTGACTGTGAACTGAGAAACATCTGATGAACAGAGTAGTGTTCTCCCCCACCTCCCCCACTAAAGAAAAATCCTCCATCAGATGATTCTCAGGATCAGCTCGGTAGTCAGGGTTTGGTTAACCACTGAGAAGCCATATTTTATTTATTATTTTAAAAGACATTGTGAGTAACCCTTACAGAACCCAGTTCAGAGATAAAGTTGCTCTAAATTGCAACTATTACCCAGACACAATCCAAGTGATCACTTTTTAGAGAACTCACTTCTGATGAATCTACATCATTGTTGATTTCTGAAGCCTTATTTTTCTGTGTCAGTTTGTGCCCACTAAGGGCCTCAGCTGATATTAGTCGTGCCTATTGATCTAGTCTTTGACTATTACAATTTCTTCTTAGCTTGACCATTTCTCTTTTCTAGAACATCAGAGGATGGAATCAGGCTCTCATTAATTATTTACTGTTTTTCCTTTCCTGTACTAAGAATGTGATCTTTTAATGAATGAGCCCAAAATTACTTTTGTTTGGTTTTTCTGCGTGACAGCCTTTCAGATGCCAGGTTAGCTTATTTGCTTTGACATTCATATTGCATCCTTTTTATCTTGACTTATTAATAGCTTATAAAATATGCATGATGCAGACAAAAAAGACTCAGGTGACAATTACTGAATGAAATTCAAGATTTATGCCTTATTTCCAAGGCTGCAACAAAGATATTTGTAAAATTATTTGAAGCTTCAAGAAGGGGATTATTAGGCATGGTGGATACATACGTACTGCCCAGGGCAAACCCATCTGTGTAAGCAGTTAAAGCTTGCTTTATGGCCTCAGTTGAAGACTATGGCATAAAGTCCTGCAGCATCAAGGAGACTTGCTTGGATGCTGCTTGGTATCTGTTGCATTAATGTCTGTTCTCCAAACAATAATAAACAAAATGTCTGCTAACTGTCTTTATCAGGCTACAAAGAGTGATCCTGGCTTTTATAATTTAAGAATAATGTAATTTGCTTGGGGGAAATATCCATCCTGTACAAGTGAAGCCTCACAGACTCAGATTTTCACAGCCTGATTGTACATTTTCTCTTGGTTCAAACCCACAAAGCTAAACTTCAAAAATACTTGTAGAAATTTTTTCATGGCAGCTGTTTCTTTTGTTTAGTAGTGGAGTTTGTAAATGACAGGGGACTGGACTTCTGCAAAAACTCAATTAATCAAACAATTATTTCTGTTCCATGTAAATACTTTTTTCAGAAGTTATCTTTTCGTTGGAAAAATTTGGAGCAAGAATCATATCATTTGTGTTGTTTACAGTGCCAGACTCATTATCATGGCTTTTAGCTAGATTTCACTGGATTTGCTGTTAACACTGCTCTACACCTTTGCAAGTAGCCCCATCAAAATCAACAATTTGATGGTGGTGATTCTAGTACTCAACAAATTAAAATTATTGTGGATGTTAGCAGGAAAAAAGGTGTAAGCTATCAGAGATAGATACAAGGAGAGAAGTGTTTACATCTTTTCTGATGTAGAATTTTCAAGTATTTGGGTTGAAAAAAGTGAAAATGCAGCTTAATGAAAGTATAGAGTCTGCAGTTCAAGAAAAGTGTTGGTTTTTTTTTTAACAAAATTGCAAACTTACTCAACTAACCATAATTTCAAAAATATTTTTCTTAGATCTAATTTGCAGTTGTTTCTTTTCATGGTGTACAATAAATGTAATTATCTTTTCTTAGGGACTAATTTAAGGGTAAGAAAGGCTAGATTGTTCCTTTAATTAACATTCAGAGCAGGCAAAGAAGAGGATGATAGTTGCATCTATTATCTGGATGGGTAAACAGTAGTAAAGTGCAATCATTCTCCTGTTTTGGTGCTCAAGTGCAATGCACAGAAATAATATTTTCTTTGAGCCTTGAAATTTTATGCTTTTCAGGCTTTAAGGCAGGCTTCCAGCTTAACATAATGATTTGCATTAAAGAAAAACATTGTGATGGCCTCTATATGTATGTTGTCTCCAAACAGGAAAATGTCTTTAAAAAATAGTTATTTTGATACCTAACTGAAAATACACTAATGATTCAAGTAGCATTGTTTCATACATACAGTAATTTCATGATTATAAGCCGCACCATTTTGACTAAAATTTTGGTCCAAACCTGGAAGTGAGGCTTATAATAAGATGCGGCTTATATATGGACAAAGTTCCGGAAATTTGCCAGCCCTGAAGTGTGAGCCCTCAGCAGCCCCAAGCTGAGCTGGAGCCCACCTGGCCCCGAGCCGAGCCAGTAAACCCTGCGATCCTGCGATTCTGTTACTAATCGGCAACTTTGTGAAAGTCGCACACAGATCCTCGCTGTGAACTAAAGTGTGGCTTACAATCCGGTGCAGTTTATATATGGACAAAGAACGAAAAGTTGCCAACATCTGGACATGCTGCTTATAATCAGGTGCGGCTTATAATCGTGAAATTACTGTAATTACGTTTCATGTTTATTCTGAATTAGGCTCTTTGGACAGCTTTGTTTGACAGGTTTGATGTGTTGTGCTTTTTACCCTGGCCCCCCAGGCTGAGGGAACAGAGGCAGCGGTGGTGTGTGTGTGGCTTCTGAGCTGTGCCCAGCACCCTCTGCCCTGCAGCCAGAGCAAGTGGCACAGCTCATGTCCGTGCTCCTCAGCTGTCTGCAGAGCCAGCAGCCAGCTCTGTATTTAGATCCTGTTCTTGCCAACACCATTGAAATCCTTCTGATGCAGGGGCGTTTGCTGCCCACAGACTGGCTTCCAAAGCTGTGCTGGGGATGAAGGATCCATAGTTTGGATACTACACTGCGTGAGCTAAAGAATCTGCAGGAGTTTCCTGGCAAGATAATCCAGTCCTGTTACTGTCATTCAGCCAAGGGGAAACATGCTGACTCTGTGTGAGTCAGGGTGGGTTTTTTTATGGGAGAGTGAGTGTTGTTTCCAAAGGAATTACTTAGCTATTCTGCTCCTAGCATCATGGTAGTCAGAGTCTATTAGCAGGGGTTTGCAAGCTTTGTGCATTTGAATGAACACCTTATGCTAGTAATCTGTGTTTTTCTGAGTTACTGTTCCCTTATTAGCCCTTGTACTTATTGATTATTAGCATAAAATATTTTCTGCTGCTCTTCTTATTTGCTGCTGATTTTAAAACAGATTTAAGCATGATTATAGTAAAATTTCAAGTGGTTCAGTAAAATTGCAGGCTTATGTTAGAGTTAGGATATGGATATATAACCTCGAACTGTCTCACAATCAATAAAGCAAATTTTTAATTCTAAACCGTCATAGAAAAAGCTACAGACAATTTTTTTCTTGTCATATAACCAAAAACAAGCTCCAGGAAAGATGTTTGCATTAATATGTTGCAGCAGGTCTGTTGTTTGGTGCTAAACAAAAAACTTACATGGTAGCAAGAGATTTTGAGGTCAGTGAAGCTTTGATATGTGATAATTCTAGAGTGGGATATTAAAACTGCAGATAGTGCTCTCCATCATACTAGATGAACAACTTGAATCTTGTTTGTAGCTAAAAAAGCAATAAGATGATCTAAAAGAAAATGCCAGTGGTAATGCCTGTGCATGCAAAGGTTGTATGTGATATATGCCATTGCCTATTATTTCCTAGGGTGCATTTCACAGTTATCTGTTTGCAGGGACATTAGAAGCAGCTGGAGCAACAAAGTGAAATTCTGGGTATATATGTAGAAATAAACCATTTTGATTTTGAGATGTAGTATATGTTTATATATTTTTGAGACCACAATAAACCACTTTGATTTTGAGACATAATATATGTTTATATTGTCTTTGAGGTACTTTCCTCGATCAGCTGAGAATTGCATCTTTTTATTATGTATAACCTTGTGGTTTTATTCATTTCAGACAAGCTCTATATGGGACCAGGGCAACTGTACCATGATCTGCAGAACCTTTTACACGACTTGAATGTACTTGGTCAAATTAGTCAATTAATAAGCAGCCTTAAAGGAAACTATCAGGTAATAAACAAAGCTGGATTTATTTTTCAAATCTGTTCTTGTAAAGTAGTTTAGCTGCCTCTCCCTAGGGTTTAGTTCTCTCTGCAAAAAGTGGAATAATTTTTACCTCTAGTAGTGCATTTACTGTTAATTGTTACAAATAGATTGCAACTGTCCTTCTAATCTTGTTTTTCTTTGTTGTTTTTAAGTGTAGGTGGATACTACAAGTGTGTGCATTTGTTCAGTAGCTGATAAACTTACATAGAAACACAATTACATTTTGATGTTAAGAAATTGGATTCTTGCAGTCAGGCATGGTAGTAGGAGGATGGTTGTTTGGAGGAAGCTCTTGATCCCCATCCAAGCTCATAATCCTGGCTTTTGGGGGAAACTGTACTTCAAATTGAGTATAAATAACAAAAATATAAAAGGATTTTCATAAGAATTTAAAAAGTATATTACTTTAGCTTTGTTCACATCCCTTTGATTTAGCTTATACTCTGGCAAACAAATGTAGTACCTTACACCAAACATCTTGAGGCTTCAAACAGTTACTTTTTTGCTTGGTTTTTTTATATGTGGTTACATGTAATTTTTAACTCCTGCTTGCCACCACAGGTTTCAAATGTATGTATATGCTTGAATATATGAAAGCTGTGTTTCTCTGGCTTCAGAGTGAAGGTATTAAATAAACCGTAGGATTTTGTGAAAATATGTACTCTGAATATTTTGTGAAAATATGTACTCTATGGAAAGAGTGCTTTGGACAAAGCTTCACAAGTGTTAGAAGGTGAATTTCATCTGCATAATTGGGAATATGTATAGCACAGATATACCATAAGACATTCAGGCATCTCATGTAAAAAACCTTTCTGTCTACGCTAACAGTCAGAGCCAACTACTCTTTGAAAAACTTAAAATTTAGTCATTGTTTCCTGGCAGATGTGTGTAAGACCATTACAAGAATTTAGTTGAGGAATGAGGTCAGCTTCTTTATTTTTGAAAAATGCTTAAGTTGCTATAGAATTCTGATGGTGAAAAGTGTGTGTACTTCTGTGTATTTGTTAGTCTTGATGCTTTGTATCATTCAGGTGAGCTTTTACTCTCTGCAAAGGAACACTCACCTTGCAGTGAGCTATTGTTTCAGCATCTTAAAAAGATTTAGACCACACATCTTTCATGATGGGTTTGTAAATATTTGGACTCAAAGATTTGAACAAGAGCATATATTTTCAGTGTGATTTGTGGATGTTTTCAAAAGACTTTCTTTAGTAGCAGAATTTGTGATGCTGGAATAAAGTAAAAGGCTTATGCATACACCTGATACAAATTTCTATTTTTTAATTTGACAAATGCTTGGGAATGTCATTTATGCATCATCAAAATGAGCAATGTGAGATGAAATGTTCAGATGACATACATTAGAAAATATTTTACAGATGCTTGTGATCTGTGTTTACAAATATGGCTAAATTTTCCATGATGGAAATGTAGTCTGGTCAAGGCCCATGTGTCATTGTTTGTCATATGCAGAAATCACCTTCTTATCTTGTTTGCAACAAACTGGTAGGCTGGTGTTGAATTTTAGGGTTTTTTTTAATTTTTCAGAACTTAAACCAATCTGTCGCTCATGACTGGACCTCAGGTTTACAAAAACTGATTTTGAAAAAAGAAGATGAAATCAGAGCGGCAGATCGCTGCAGAATTCAGCTGCAACTCCCAGGAAAACAGGACAAGTCAGTAGAAATCTTGATTAAAAAACTTTCTAAATTGGTTTATGTATTAGGTATAGATGTACAAGGGAGGATTTGGGAATCTGTAGCTCTTCCCTCCTTTCTATCTCCATGATAAGCCCCTGACTTTTGCTCTTATGCCATAGTGCTGGAAGCTAGAATGTTCCAGAGCAGCACTGCAACTTTTCTTCTGTTTCTCAGCCCAGTGTTCTGGATGCAAGAAGCAAGAGAGAAACTATGACAGGGACAACTAATAGGGAACAGTTACTGTTGTATTCCTTCACCAGTTGCTCTCATAACATTTCATGTAAAGTACAGGCAGACAGACATGTGGCATATCATATCCTGCACACTTAAATCAGAGCTGAGTCTTTTCTAAGTATTATAAAATAATGAAATTTCATCTTGATTTACATTTTTAGTCATGGTTATATTCATAGCCAATGCATTTATAGTGGTTTCTTTTTTTTCCCCTTCCGTATTGCAGGTCTGGGCGGCCAACTTTCTTTACAGCTGTGTTCAATACATTTACTCCTGCCATCAAACAGTCTTGGATCAACAATTTACAAATGGCTAAACTCGCTCTTGGTAATTCCTAGTTATTCAAATTGCCTAACAAGTTAAAATAGCTCTCAATGTACAGTGTGATTTATTTATTTTTATTTTTTTGAGAATCATTTTCCTTTTTGGTGAAAATTTGTAGATGTTAAAAATTGCAATGCAGTAAATAGTCGTGATTGTGTATCACTACAAACTAATAACATTATAGATAAAAGAAGGCACTCATTATGAAGGAATATATTTTTATACGTATTTTAATGGAGTCTGGTATTAATTACTAATTGTTGCATTTAAATCAACACAAATAATCTCTAAGTCCTGTGATGTTATTAGTCTCCTGTGTTTGCACAGGGGGATAGGTTTCCAAAGATACTTGGACTTTTTCATGCCTAAGTTGAGAATCATTAACTTGCTTGAAAGCATGTTTTACCAGTGCATGGTCAAAATAGAGTGCTTCTGTGAAGTCTCACAGAAGACAAGCAAAGAAACAAAAAAAAAGGAACCAAAAAAAAAAAAAAAAAAAAAAAANAGAGAGAGAACGGATGTTTCCATCATTCCAGGAGGAGAATCCTTGTAATTATGATAACTGTCAGTTGATATGGATGTTACTCAAACAGGCAAAAAAATGCTGTTCAACCAAATTTCTAGATTTCCTGGAGTCTGAGAGGTTTCATGAGTCTTTTCCTCTTTCAGTTTACAAGATCATTAAGAGACTAATTAAGAGACTACCCTTAACATTTTGCTAATGTAAGGTGTTCTTTTTTGCATTACCAATATGTATGTACAGTAATTTCACGAGTATAAGGCGCACCTCCAGGAGTTGGCAAATTTTCGAACTTTGTCCATATATAAGGCACACTGGACTATAACGCGCACTTTTTTTGTGCAGCGAGCATCCGTGCCACGTGCAACAAAGTAACAAATTAATAACGGAATTGTGTGATCATGGGGTTTACTGGCAGGTGCTCAATTTGCAAACATTTTTCACTGATTGGTGTAGCCTTTAAACACAGCCCCAGGCACCTTCCCCGTGCTGTGGGCCCCGGCACTCCCGCCCGCCCTCGGCAACAGGTGCGCCTTATGTGCGTGAAATTACTGTAATCTACTCAATTGAATTTTTGTTCACAGTTTTATGTTGTCATTTATGTATCTGTGGCATAAGAACAGCCTGATCTGTATTGACTAGTCCTGACAGAATTCTTTTCTGTTCCTGTGGAGAGGTGGATGATTATTCAGTGAAAGGATTGTGGAGTGTTTATTGTTTGTTCTTTCCATTCCAGCGGAGGATAACCTGTTAGGTTGGTTCTGCATAGAAGATGATGGGAATCAAATCAAAAAGGAGAAACATCCTCTCCTTGTTAGACACATGCCAGTGATGATGGCCAAGCAACAGGAGTTTAAGGTGAATGGAATTTTGATATGAGATTGCAATTAGGTTTTCTTACATGATACAATTTCTAAAGAATTCCATATTGTAACTACATCTACTAGTTCACGTCTGTTAGTTCTTTTGAGCAGCTACCCTGCTTTAAGACCATTAGCATCTAAAGGACCAGAAGAGTCACAAGAATGCAAAATGCTGCAATCTTTGAGGCACTAAGGAGCATAATGTTTATTTTTACATAGTAGGACTGTCACTTCATATGTAAGTGAATCACTCAGTGTAAACAGAACTGATTGGAATTTTTAGTTCATCTTGGGATTTCCAAATGTGTGTTTGGGGTTTTGAGGTAGCCTCAAACTTACAAAGAACAAGAATCTGATCTCCATTAAAGCTGTCCTCTTCTGGTGTAACTATGTTAAATCCTCCTCAAATTTCTGTTTTTTATTAGTGCGCAGAGAAGAATATTTTAAATTTTTTTTCTTTAGCTATGTTTCATGGAATCTTATGTAAAATGTCATATTCTGAACAATGATATAGAAATTGTCTTAATGGTTCATTTCCTAAAGCAGTATGTCACTTTGAAGCCTTATTGACCACTGACTTTAATGGTGAAAATCAGTACAATACCAAACCAATAGATGGAAGGGAAGAGTGCTGGATGCTGTTTTTCCTGTGTATCAACAGGATTTCTTATTGACCATCAGTCAGTAAGTCTTGTGCAAAAAAAGTAATGGAAATAAAATTGTGTATGTGTGGATAGAATCCCAAAATTAAGTTAATGTCATAGCATGGGTGCTGCTTAAAGAGGTGAGTCTGCAGGCCCTCAGTGCTAGATCAGCCTACACAGGAGGGAAGCTTCACTTCAAGTATGGGTATACAAGCCTGGATGTTGGGGGAAAATAATTAGTGCTTCAAAATGCAGTAGAAATGTGTAATGGAGCTAAGACAATCTATTCCTATGATACTGGTTTTCAGAGCAGTGAAAGTTTACTGAAACTCTCTGATTCTCCATACAATCAGTCATGCTTGTCTTATTAAACAGCTTTTTCTGACTACTTTCTAAAGTCACCACTGGTGAAATAACCAGCTATTTTAATTTTTTTTTCAGAAACTTAAATTATATGTGTATTTCCTTAGATCTAGGCATTTGTAAGTCCTGAAAATGCATGCCAGGAAGGCCCAGTCTCAACTCTAGTAACCAAGTTAGAACAGAATCTTCTTATTTTGAAAGGAAAGTTTGTCACCTTTACCATGGACTGATGATCTTTGCCTCAGTCACCTCAGGAGAGCAGAGTGTGTGACAAAATTTGCCTCTGCCCTGGGCTAACTTTGCCATTTCTGCAGCTCCTCAAGTAATGTGGGGGTGAGCCCAGGTGTCATTCCTGGTTGTCCCTAGTCCTTGATGTTACTAGAAAATATGACTTAGGTATTTCTGCAGCCTCAGCTGCAGTTTGGCTCTCAGGCCCCTCTCAGGGTGGGAAGAGAACCTTTGTTTGGCTAATCCTGTTTGTTGGTGTAGGGAGCCATCAGAGCAAGTTTACATCCCCAGCTTCTGTCAAGACTGAGAGCCAAACTGCCAGGGTTTAACTATGGAAAAAAAATCATGACTTTTGACTAAGATGCAAAGGGACACAGAGGTGTAACAAGGAGCATGGGAAATATCCAACCTGCAGACTGTCTTATTTTTCACTAGTGATATATTTCATTGTCACAGCTACTGTAAATCACCACATGTGGATAACTTCAGCATGTGCTTAATGAGACACGCTAAGACAGGCATGGATAGCTCTTTTTTTTCTCTTTTTATCATCTAGTGATTTCAATATTTTTTTCTGTATATAGTGAATTGCTTTGCTGAATTAATAATGTTTTTTGTGCTAAAGCAAATCACTTTGTAATGCCTGATGACTTCAAGGAGATTTGTAAAATTCTTTACACTTTGGAAAATTAAGTAAACTTTGAATTTAGAACTCTTAACTTTTGCTGGCTTGTTTTGTTTTTGTTTTTTTCTGTTTTTTGTCTATTGTTCACTGTTGGGAGATGATGTTGCCAGGCTATGGGGAGTTAATACTAACTGAGTAGTCTAAGTTAAGACTAACTCAGATGTGTACAATATAATCAGAAGGACATTGATGTCCAAGAGAACATTAGTTTGAGTTATAGAGAATCTTGTGTAAAAATGTAATATCACACCTCATTAGAAAACTTTCTGTTCTTTACACAGTTGTGAATTGCTTTTATATATTTTGAAGTGTTTACATAAACTTTGGGAAACTGCTGTCGACATTAAGGAAATTAGCAATCCATGATTGGTCATAAGAATTTTTTTTTCAGATCCTTGATGCTTGAATGATCTTTGAAGTTGGGATGGACTTAAATATAGACCTTGAGTCTGATGTTGCTTTCAGGTTTTTTTTAATGGCCTGCATGATAAAATCATGAGTATGGTTATTAATTTACTGACAGTAACATGATGACATGAGATTGGAAGAGAGTTGAAATCTGAAGAATGATAATATTAGCATTCAAAAGGACTAAGGCAGCTGGAGAAATAATTGAGGGGAGGGAAAAGAAAAATGAAAAGGATGACAGTCAGCAGGACAGACAGATGCTATGCTCAGGGAGAAATTAGGAGTTCCATAAATCTGGATTGAAAAGGTGTTTTAGTTGGTCTGTTAAAGTAATTTTTAATACTGACCAGCAAGGTAAAGATGGGTTAGGAATATAATATTGTTACAAAGAGAACTAATGAATGAGATGTGTAGAAACAGGATTCTGAAGAGGTAACAATGGTGTAGTACTGCTACCAGCTCTGCTAGAATAGTGTGTTCAGGTGAGAAAACTCTTCACTCTCAAGTATACACATGTGGCTGATACATCTGCTGGAGAGATGTCAGTTGAAGAAGTGGCAATAATAAGTTTAAAAACAACAATTTGATAAAGCAATTGTTTAAAAAAATTATATGGCAATTAAGTGATAGTGTTAATTTAGCCTAAAGAAGAGGTGTCCCACTGAGGGTCATTACATATATCAGCCTTACACATAAAAGGACACTGCAGAGAAAGAGAAATACTTGGTGTCTGAGATGAGAGGTAACAGGCTAATGAAACAGGGAGGGTGTCAGGTTGGGGACATGAAAAAACTTAAAAATCTTTATGCCTTTGAGCATATCAGCAGAAGAGAATTTATAGTCTTTGGTCTTGAAGGTCTGTAGGGGTAGATAAGGAATGTGTGAGGAACAGTAATTGTGCAGCTGACCCTGCCCATGAGAAGATGGGTGAACATCCTTGCCTTATGAGAACCTTTGATATCCTTAAATGCTTTAGTTAATTACAAACTAAAATAGACAGAAACAGGCATATTTTTTTAATGTGCTAACAGCTCCCTTTTCCTCTCTTTGCAGATTGAATGTGCTGCTTATAATCCTGAGCCATACCTTGCTGGAGAAACAGAGTCAGATTCCTGTGCTGTGGAACATGGTTTTCTTTGGGTAAGTGTAATCTTTAAAATCTATAAGTGGTTGTCTCCTGTTTCTTTCCATTGCATTTTGTGTCTCTTGGCAATGTGTAAATATGAAAGAAATGTTGGGTTGACTTTTTCCTCTTTGTTTATTTGTTTAAAGAGAAAAGGTTAGCTACTAATTTGTCCATGTGATCTTGCTAGTCTCTGTAGTTAAGTGTGTGTGATTTGTGCAGCACAGAATGAATTCCAAAGTGCTGATCTTATTCAGAAGGGAGTTATGTGCTAATTTGTAACAATTGCTGCTAAAACCCGTATGAGCTTACACTGTCCTACTGTCTGTTGTCATATTTTAAGAATGGTTTAGCCTAAAAGAATCTGTTTAAATCTATATAGGATAAAAAAACTTAGTCTGCATATGTTTATGACCCCAGATATGCAGATATTCCTGCAGAGGTGGATAGAAGCTGTTCCTGAAAAAAAAGGCAAGCTAATGATTTCAGGAGCTTTTCTGCTTACTACAACTGAAACTGTGAATTAAAAGTTAGAAATAGCTTTTCTTAGTGGTTGTTTTCAAGGCAACCCATATAATTTCCTTTTGTCTTTGCCATTTGTAAACAGTCATTGCAAAAACATGCAAATTAAATCTTTCTACTGCTACAAAATGTTCTTTCTTTCTCTTTCCTATTTTATTTCGCATAAACAGAAAGAGTTATTATACAAAAACATGTACTGTGCTTGGGTAGGTTTGTTTGTTGGTTTGGTTTTTTTTTTACTTCTCCCTGATCCCTAAAATGTACAAGTTTATGGACATGTTGATGATACTTAGTGCTGGATCAGGGAGAAGTTCAGGTTTCTGTATCAGCAAGTGTACAAGACTCTTTCTTTTGGGACAGAACATTTCTCTGTAGACCCGTTACCTGTGCAAAGGACAGGCCTCAGCTATTTTACCTGTCTTAAAAGAACCTGAGACAATTTAGAACACCAGTTACTAAGATAGCATGTTGCACTGATATTTACACTGATTGCATTATGCAACGTATATGCATTTGAATCATATATCAGAATAGGCCATACTATTATTCCTGCTTTAAAAACATAAATTTTTATGAGTGTAGAAGGCAAGTTTGTATAGATAATGTTTTGAAATATCTTGTATTTGTGCTGAATAATTCTCTTATGTCTTTATGCATGAAAATTCATATTCACACATAAAACTTGAGATACAGTCTTTAGTTAACATTCCAGTCATTCCTTCCTGTACATTCTGATCTTCCTGGAGACAGGTATCAGTCCCAGTCTGTTGGAGGTTTTTTTATATTTTATTTTCCTTTTTTCATTTCAGATTGGCAGTTGTACTAATCAGATGGGCCAGATTGCAATAGTCTCATTTCAAAGCTCCAGCCCCAAGGTTATTGAGTGCTTCAATGTGGAATCACGGATTCTCTGCATGGTCTACATACCAGAGGAGGAGAAGCTGAAAGAGCAAAACAAAGCTCCAGACTCTGAAAATGTTCTTGCAAAAACATCTAATGTGCCTACTATTTGCCTTGGCATGGAAGAAGGAAGGTGATTCTTAGTTTTGGTGTTATGCGTATAAATTATTGATTAAGTTTACTATTCTACAGCAAAATTGTGTGAGATACTTCTAGGAATATGTTTACTTTTGGAAAAAAGTATCCAAGTGTTATCCCAGTGACCTTAAGGTATCCTTTCCACTTAAATCAAGAAACTCTATATTATTTAAAATTACACCATGTGTTACTTGAAATTAAAGCAGGGCATCTTTTTGATGAAAGAGGATTCGTTTATCACATTTGAAAAATTGAAATACTACTTTCGTAACATTATAATGTAATCTTCAGGTATGGGAAAATTTTCAGAATGGTAAAGAGGAATCCATTAATCTTCTGCCCTGTCATATTATGCAGGATTTGTCACGTGAAAAAGTAATATTGCTGTTTACTATTGACATGAATTACTGTGTTCTCTTTGAACTATGGCCTACTGAGCCATCACTGGACTTGTGCTGGAGAACAAGGCTGCATGTTCTAAACTTATAGGTCAGTTAGCAAACAAATCTTGTCAATAGTTAGTTGAGAGCATTAGTGTGTAACTACATGTGATTTTTGAGGGTGTTTGTAACCAGTATAAATGAAGGAGAACAAAATTCTCCAAGGAAAATGTTATTTCTAGAAATCAGTAATTTAATTCCAGTCTTAATATTCTTAGCATACCCATTGTAACAATCAGTAGGAATTGTGGAAATTTTGCATGTGATATCTCGTAGTGAGTTTTTCTTTTCTTCTCCCTTGTTCTCCACATAATATATTTTTTTTTTTAACTAATAAAAGTTTTAGACAGACTCATAATAAGGACTTTGAGCAGAATTTTTATTATGTCTCTTTTTGGAATAACTGTTTCTGCAGACAAGATAATATGAATGTGTTGTCATATGTCAATGTTAAGTAATTGCAAGTTGTCTATGCAGACATTCTGGGGTGTCAAGAATTGTAGAAGAAAATCCTCTTTCCCCCAATATTTTATTCTAAACTTCTCTTTTGCATATTCTAACAGGAACTATGTAAAGCATAAATTCACAGGACTGTTTCTTGTTTCTTTCTGTAGCATTTCTATTTACAAAAGTTGCCAAGGCTCAAAGAAAATTCGACTTCAACACTTCTTTACTCCTGAAAAATCAACTGTTATGAGCCTAACATACAGGTCTCAGTACTTATTTGCTGGCTTGGTAAATGGAAACATCTCAATCTACACAAAAGCAGAAGGTAATGCTGCATAGTGATATGATTTGATGGCATCCTGAGGAACTCACATGTCAGTGTATTTTGGCAAAAGTAATTTTCCACTAATATATTTTCTGAAAATCCTTTGTAAAACTGCTGAACTAGGATTACTACTTTTTCCGGCATGGCTGAAGAGACTTGTTATCTCTTTTTGAAGGATAGTAGGAACTTTGATACTGTTTCCACTTTCACCATACATGTGACAATTGATTTTCCCCCTTAGTTTAAACCCTGAAGTCTTCATTGTTGCAAGAGTCCAGAAATTTATGTGCTAACAGCAGTAAACAGTATTTTACACAGCACAGTGCTTATTTCTCTCAACTACCCAGTACTGGTGGTTTTGAAATACAGAAATCCCCTGTTGGTAGAGATTTCTGTATATCTCATTTAAATTGACAGCCCCATTTTTACTGTACAGATGGGATAAGTCCTATATGTGCAGTTCATGTATTTCATGACCTCCTTTTTCTATTAGCATCACAGATGGTTGTTTTGTATCTAGCTAAATAATTGCCTAAAATAATTTGAATAAAGGAGAATCACAGGCAATTCTCCTGAACCAGAACTGTCTTTTCCAGAGTTGGTTTAGGTGCTTCTAGAGCATCTCAGTAACTTCCCTGCAGTATTGCATATATATCTAGTGATTCAGTTCAAAATCAGTGAGGCTCTGCTCAAGGTTTGAAACCTTAATGTTCTAAGTGAAGTGTTAGCACAGGGACTCCTAAGCCAGCAGAGATGTGCCTTATTTGTGTGGTGCAGTGATGATGGTTGTCATGCTTCTCCAATGAGGTGGATCCTGCGAACAGTTCAGCTGCATTTGTGTGGCACTGTATCATGGCTACTAAATCCAGCCAGCTTCTAACTGAGGAATCAAACTTAGTGTCTGTAATCTTGGAACAAATTATATGTCCACTGTTAGCTCATATAAAGACTTTGTTTGGGAAAGGTACAGGATGCTTTCTTTTTTTTTTTTTCCCAAGCAACAAAGGATCTGGGAAAAAGTGTTGGGAAAGAGACTTCCTTTGTGCACTTGTCATCTTCAACCCAGTAGGTTTCCTGTTGAGCTGTTGTCTCTGATCTGAAGCCAAACATTTTTTTTACCACTGAATAGCATTTTTTTTTTCTTTTGAGGCACAGGATTGAGGTCTTGATCTTAGATTCATAATATTTCTGGTATTTCAGTTTCTCTACATACCTGGGAGGGGTATTAAAGTGAATCTGTCAACTTCTCTGAAAAGTGTTGGTGTATTTGAGCTATTTTAAGACTGCAATTACTATCACTCAACTTCTTCCAGAAAAGACCACTTCAAAAACATAATTGACATCCTTGGCAGTAGAGCTAAGAAAGGATTCATGGGTTGCATACCTACAAAGAATGTTAAAGATGGGGCAGAGCTGTTAACCAGACTGCATCACAGTCTGGTTATGATGATGCATTGACCAGGATCATAGCATCCCCTGTTCATCTTCTGAAGACACTGATTTTGGGCAGTGAGATGTTCACAGAGCCTGTCAAAGTCTGAGCCATGATCACTGGAGCTTTGAGATGGGAAATAATAATATTTTTCAGACTCTTGTCAGTTAATCTTGTAGTCTTTCTCCGTACTGCTTGGTCGGTGTGGCTTATTTCAGTTCTTCATGCCCCATGGAAGTTGTGTGATTCTGCTGCTGCCATGTTAGAGTCTGTCTTCCTTATAGTTGGCTGCTGTGGTTATGTGAGGCAGTCAGCCCTGGAGGGGTGTTTTTATGAGCACTGACCTATTTACCAAACAAAGGAATCCAAGCAGTGAAATGGGAGGGAGGGGGAATGCAACCTCTGAGGAGCTTTGTGCAATTCATCAGGGTTGCCTTCTGTTCTGCAGAGGGGCTTACTTTTCAGCCATGCACTTCAGCTTGGGTTCTGGTCTGTCATTGTAAAGGAGATTAAGTAAAGATTTAAAAGTGAATGTGAAATATATCACTGCATTACATCTTGATTTGAAACCTGAGAAGTACAAATGCTCTGAGATGCACAGGAAAAACGGTTGTGTAGCCTGTTGCAGAATTCCATGAATGAAAAAGGACAATCTTTCTTCTAGGATGAAAATCTACCTCACAGGCTGTGATAGATTTGGGCTCCTTTTGTCTTCCTCCCTGGGCAGAAACTGTGTGGATCAGTTCAGTCACTGAAGCTCAATGCCTTACTCTGTGTAGTTAGAGACCCATGGCTTGTCATTTGGTTTGCAGGACCCAAATAGCTCTAATTTCTCCAGTTGTTCTCAGAGGGGTCAGTGCATATTGTTTGTTTACAACCAGCAAGTGCTTTCTTCTGACTTTCTTCACTAGAGAGCTTTTTCAGATCAACAGCATCCAACTCTGGCTGCAGAAAGTCTTGTCTTGAAGTAGCAAAAAATGGAAACTGAGAAGTCTGTGCAGTAAACCAAGGAACAAGTGCCATGTTAGTGGGAGAGTAGGAGGTGCACAACTTCCTTTATGGAGGGTAGTATTTTACTGAGACACCTCTGTGTCCATGAATTTTCACATGAGGTAAAAAACTTAACTACTTTTTAACATTTTAGTACTTAAAAAAACATACTTTAATGTATTTGTACATGAACTGAAAGCAAAGTCTTGAGGTGCTGATACTGTAAAATCTACTTAGCTTTTTAATGTGAGCTAACGTGGTGATTTGTGACAATCACAGAACACTAGGGTGAAGGTCAGCTAATATGTTAATTGTAAAAATAGTTGCCTCTGGTAATTATCCTCACTAATCCTTAATTTTATGTGTGTGAGAAGACTTGCTTTGGGAGCTGTGAGACAGCTAGTGAATTAAATGCTGTTCTATATAGGAATGGGAGTGATGTAGATTGCACAATTTCTGACACCTTGTTTGTTGACAATTTACTGTACAGGTCTGTGAACTTTTGCACAGTTATCATTCTGAGAAATTCTGCATTTAATGTTTGCCTCTGGCTGAGTTAATATTTCCATGCAAAACATGCTTAAAAGAGGTTAAGGAAAAATATGTGTGTTGTATTGTCTTTGTTGAAAAAACATAACAAAACCCCTTTGTGATGATTGAGACAGCCCAGCAGATGTGTTTTCTGAGTGATGTAATAGCAGAAAAGGTCAGCATGTGTTTGACTTCCATTCACAAAAGTATCTTAGGAAAGGGAAATCACAATCTTTATATAATATAGGTGTATTGTTCCTGTTATGCTGTAGTCAGTTCCAGCTACTTCCTTTCTTCTAGACACTGATATACATTTCCTTTTCATAAAGTCCTGTGAAGAGTACAGGAGAGAAACAGGAAAAAGAAAATAAAAACTTGGAATTATTGTGGCAGAAAGTAGAAGAATTAATGTTTTAGTAGTTCAGTAAGAATTTGGTCAGGTAAAATAATAGCTGAGACAATTTTGGCCATGCACAGAACAGAAGAAACTTCACTGGTAAGAACATAGGGAGCTCTGAAGTTGGTCAGGAGTTTTAATTACCTACCTGTCTAAAGAGGCCTTGTGGCACTAATGAGCATTTTCAGAGGATTGATATCAAGGAAAATGATGAAAAATGAAAGGAAATACAAGGGTAAGGGGAGACAGTTGTAACAGTGAAGGAATAGCAAGTCATTTGACTGGTGAGGTACCTCGATGGATTTGGTAAGGCCCTTGTGTCCTCTGACAAATTCAGGAAAGGAAGAATAAATGGAATATAAAACACTGATGTCCAAATCAGAGCTTGAGTGGATCCATGTACTGCTCTAGCTTGTCTGAAGAGTGGATTTCTGGCATGTGATTGCCACTTCAAGTAGACATTGTGAGAGGTACTGCTGTGAAAAATAA
>PYHW01010255.1:4137721-4160287 GCA_013186435.1 Turdus rufiventris
CATTAGCAGAAATGTGTTGACATTGCTTTCAATCTTTTTTGTGTATCTCATGCTGGGACCTCCAGCACCACCCTGTATAACTCTTGGAAGAGCTCTGTCAGCTGTTTAGCTTGAAGAATTTGATGCATATGGGAGAAAAAATGAGTATGCATGCACAGTATAGGACATCCCTAGTTACACATTGTTTAGAAGAGCAGGCCTGAGTGTCTCATCTTATTTTCAAATGATAAGGAATGTGCTAAACTTTTGAATTCTGTAGGTACCATTTTACTCCTCCACAGTGCTGGTCTACGTACCATGTGATGGAAAAAATGTTTGTGCTCCACTGCACTAATTAACCAAGAACTGCTGTTCCCAGGGCTGTGTTGGCAGCTCTGTTGTGAAACCATCAATAGTGCTGCTAAGAAAGAGAGGAAGCTGTCAACAAAAACGCCTGCTTGGTTCAGTTTGACTGAAAGCATAAAGGAAGGGAAGACTACTACGAACTTTGAAAAGACTTTCTGAGGAAATAAACTATATGTTAATAGGTTATCTCGTATGAAGAGCTAAGTGCACCAACTAAGTACAATTATTAAAACTACTAAATATTTAAAATATTTATAAATTAATAATATCAAGCCTATTCTTATAAATTATTGTAAAATACTATTACTTTCCTTCATTGGATTTTGTGGAAACAAACCACAAAAAGATGAAATGAACTTTGTTTTAAAACTTTTCCTATAAAATGGACATTATTTTAAAACTTTTCTATCTAATTAAATTTGAGTGAATAGAAGGATAACTAATTTTTCAAATTCATAAAAATCATAAGACTAATGGAAATAATGTCCTTTTACATTAAAGTCTTAGAAATATTTTATATGCATGAGAGACCTTACTTTGATGCAGCTAAACATGATATATGCATTGCAAGATACTGCTCAACACTGTTATATAAACTATGGCATGTAACTTCTGGAGAAATATAACTTACAAAGAGTATTAAAAATAGTGGCATAACACAGTGACAGAACATAGATCTATTAGTATAAAATCTGTCTTTTTTTTTTTTAAATACTTACCTAATATGCAAATATCAGACATCTTATATACAACATAGATATATGACATCTAATTTCCAGAAGCCCCTGGATTCATTTCTAACTTTGAGCCTGTTCTCAGATTTTGTAGACACATCTCTTTCCTGCAAACAGCTGTACCTGCAATTCATATAGTATGCCTTGAGATTCTGTTGGCAAAAGTTTTCTCTTGGCTTGCTTCTTTTCTCTTTTGCCAGGAAAAAATAAACTTATTTTAGTCAGTTACTAGCAAAAGGATTTTATAGCGTCAAACAAAGCTGTTCCTTATCTTTTTTGCAGGTGCTGTGACTAATTTTAAGTGCCTGAATAGTGCCAGTTGTTGAAAGTCCTTACATAAGCATGTCTTGAATCTGCAGGTGTTTACACAAGTCAGAGGGAGATAATGCTTTTGTTCACTTAGATTTTAGGAGCAATGGACACTGGATCAGACAGATAACATGAAACAGCCAGTGTCAAACATAAAGTCTGTGCAGGCAGGTATTGAACTGGGTCTGCTGAGATCTGCAGGGTGAGCATTATGTTTTCTTCAAAGTGTGGTTTTGTAGTCTTAAACCACTTGTGAGCTAGACACAGACTTGCTAAGTAATTTTGGAGATGGGTGATAAAATTCTTCATCAGCAAAAAAGAAGTTGTGATCTTACTTTTAGCCAGCAGCCTGTGGTTAAAGCATTTACAGAAGTATGTCGGATTATCAGGCTTAATCCCTTGCCTTGCTTGAGTGGTTTTTTACCCATGCTTTCCACTCTCAAGAGATTTCCCTGGCTGCTGCAAAATGAGAGGAGAGAGATGCACAGGGCTTAATTTGTCCTCCTGGTGCCATTCCACTTTGTATAATTAATTAATCATTCACTGAGGCAGGGTCCAGAACACAGCTGACACATCCTTTGAATACTGCTCTAATTACTAGACCAGAGAGTGTCCCCCTACCCTTTTTTCCCCCTCATCTGTCTCAGATGCTGTCAGATCTGGAAGACAGCAATATTTGCAGGAAGAAATAAAAAAGCACCAGAGAATAGCCTATCACTAGGGTCATAGTATAGAGTGATAGTTTTGGATTTTTCCTGGGCTGATACATCAAGTGGGATTTCAGGGGGTTTTTTTTCATGAAATTGTGGTAAGATGAAAGACATGAGGCCTCTATCTCACCTTCTTCATGTGTCGAATCCTAGAAAACTTTTAAACTGAATTGTCAAGTACTGTGTTAACACACACACACACACACACACACACCAGCAGAAAATGGTTTTGTGAGAACTGAGGTTTTTTAGGCATATATGTTGAATCAGATATTCATTACTCATTTGATATTTATGACATTGATATTATTGAAATCACCTTCTTACATTGATCAAAATTATTAATAAGGCTTAATGCTCATCTGAGGAGTTACATGGAACTTCAGGGCATAATGATCAAGATTTTTTAAAAAAAGAAACAGTTTACATGTTTGAAATTTAATTTAAGCAAAATGTGAATGAGTCCACAATTGAAAATCCTTATTTTCCTGTTGTTTTAGTATCACCTATGCTTTATATAGAATTAATGTATATTTGAATGTATTTAAGAGAAAGAGTTGTCAAGTTCCATGAACTTTTTGTTTTATGTTAAAGTTTTTCAGTGTGAAAATATAACTAGGAAAGATAGCTTTTTGCTCAGCTTATCTGCTCCTTGCCCAAACTCACAGTCCTTATCCTTCAGAAAAGACAGGAACAGTGGATCAGAATTATGCTGGGTTTCAGCATCCCTTGCACAGTGAAAGTTGTGGCATGTGTGCAGCTTCACTCTCTGAAGGTTTTGCACTGCCTAGAATGGTTACAGCAATCATAGGGTATAGGCAGCCTCCAGTTTAAAATTTAATTTGTGGATAATGTGTTTGCTAAAGAATGGAAACTTTTCCAGAAGTTTGTTTGCTACTAATTGTACATATGAGTCATAGAGAACACAGTGACTCTGACATTGCTGGGAGAGTTTTCAGGCTTATAACTGGAAGCACTCTTCTCAATGTAAACTAAAATAATGAAAATTATTTTGACAGCCTGAAACTAAATGTCACTTCTACAAAGATGCTTTCAGAACAGAGCCACATCCTGAGAATGACTCAGCGAAGGTTGTATCACACAGATGACAGAAATTTTGAGAAGTACTCCTGAACTGAGGCATCTCATTATTGTTGTTGCTGCTGTTATTGGTGAAGCAGGAAATTTTGTACCCACATTCTCTAAGCAAATAATAGAAGATGCACTTGTTTTCAGGAGTGAAGAGAAAAAAAAAATTGTTCTTAAGTACTTACCTAAAGATGTGTTTATTTTGGTCTCGTCAGTCAAAATTTAAGTGGCTACTGATGTGAAACCAGTGTCAGAAAAGTAGACAACTTTTCTGCATCTTGGGCAGGAAGAAGGCTTTTCAATGAAGCAATGGTGCTATTTGAAATATTTTATCTCAGTGTAAAACCCAGCTACTTTTAACAGATTTTTATATTATTAATAAATCATAATGTATAGAAATGTCATCTTTGAGACAATATTCAATGAGCACTTACAATATCTAAACTAATATGAAAACATTAAAATTATTATTGACATACTTTGAGTGTCAATTTTTATGTATAAAATATAAAGCTACAACTGTTTCAAGAAGCTCATGTTGCTGATTCTTAAATTTGGGGTAAAGAATCTGCTAGTCCTTGTTTTAAAGAGGTGACAATTGAGAGTGACCATAGAAGTAGGTGGAAGCATGCAGTTCCTACCAAAACCTCACCGAATAACTGATTGTGCCACATACACACACATAGTTTAATTTAGATCTGCTAAATGCAGTCCAAAGAAAACACTGTGGGTTTTGTAATTAGTGGGAAGAGTAAGAAAAGTGAAAATATGGCACAAGACCAAATTTTAATTTCTTTTGTTTTAATTTCTGTCTTAAATGAAGCAGCTAGTAGTAACGGGAATGTCCATTCCATCAAAATGCTCTTAGAGAGTGATCTGCACTCATTAGAGCCTACAGTAAAAATCTTCCTGACTACTTTGCACATGAAAGATGATTCTGTCCTAGTTAGAAATTGATTCATCTTGAAGTAAGTTGGTCATGAGCTCCCTATGGGTTGGAGACAATTGTGTCAGCCATGGATTTCTGACTGTATTTCCTCTGGAAAGGAAAGCAGTTGGATCAGAACAGCAATGTGGCATTCCTGAATTATCATTTAATCTTCATGAAATTTGTACTGTTGACAAATATATGAGTACTTAGGTTTGGGTTTTCCCCTCAATGTTGTTTTATCCTTACAAATTTACCCTGGAAGCTAAAAGTAACCCTACATGAATCAACAGTGTAGCTTGAAGTGGCAACTTGCAGAAATTCAAGCAGTGCACTTTTCAGAACTGTTTTAAAGCAAAGATCACCATTTGGTTGTGTCTAACCTTTCTTCTTTTTTTCTTTTTTTTTTTTTTTTTAAGATGGGACATGGAACACAGAACCTCAGAAGATAGTTAAATTGGGGGTTCTGCCTGTTAGAAGTCTGCTTGTGATGGAGGAGACCATCTGGGCTGCATGTGGTGGACAAATTTTTATAATCAGCACTGTGACGCATTCCATCGAGGTAAACGCTTTTAAAAGCACTGCTCACCTATTATGCTTCAGGGTATAAGTGGTAAAATTTAAAGATGAAAATCTGTTTAAGAAGCATCATGATTCAGGAAGCTTTTTATTGAATGTGGTCTCAGATCTTTTAAATGTCACTCCCTTAGTTTGTAATTCTGCTGTTGTGTTCTCTACTGATGTCTCATTAGACCTTGCTCCCATTTAGCCACTGGTTTCCATAAGATACTTGGAAATGATAGAGCATCTGGGGCAAGACATTTTCTTGAAAATTAAATCTGAGGTAAGGCAGCAGAGAAGTGGGTGCCTATAGAAATTCCATGTTAATTACAGAAGGAGGTTTAACTAAGAGACTGCCTCTATATAGTTAGATGTTACATGTGATAGTTTCATCATATTTTTTTTTCAGAGTTTTGCTTCTCGGTGGTCTACAAAAATTTTATTTGCATAAGAGCACTTTCTGAAAAATAGTCACACAAAAGCCAGTTTTTTCAGAATGATAGAAGGGTGTTAAGGGTTCAAACTAACATTTGTGACCACATTTTCCAGAAAATGTTAAGCCCTTATTTATGTCAAAATTACAGCTTTCAGCAAAAGAACTTCTTAGTTGTCCAAGGTTAAGAGTTGATGAAACATTAGGAGTTCAACCTCGCCTTCAACTTACAATGGAGTGTCACTGAATTGCATGGTGTTTACAGCCATGAAGTTTTTCAAACAGGAGTCACGATGAGCTCACAGCCTCCTTCTTTGTGTGCTTTGTTGCTGCATTTTTTTCTTTGATGATCGTGTTTTCTCCCAACAATTGTCTGTTTGGTACAATTGATTCTGTGAGTCACTGTCATGGGTTTACAAGGGAAATAGCTAACATCCTAATTTCTTCTGTCTTTTTCTGTGTTTTCTGAGAGATTTGTTTCATCTAATAAGATGCTTGGAACATATTTTCTCCCACTTTACTTTAGGGCTTGTTTTGTTGGTAGTTTGAATGGTATGATTAAGGAAAGAATTTGGATGAGTGATTTGAATAGGTGCTTGTAATGGACTTTCATTAGTTTCACAGCCTCTGGGACACATGGTTGCTCTTCTACAGATTTTGGTAAATTCTCTCAGATTCTCACTAGGAAGATGGTAAGAAATCAGCCAGGTTGTTCCTGTGCGAGGGTGGATACATAAAGCCAGATCTCTGTAAGTAAGTTTGGCAAGTCTGGACTAATTCTGTAACAAAGCTCTTCCTAAGTCAGGTGGTATGGCTGCAGTTTTGGCTATGCTGGGCTGTTTTGGCAGAGGAGAACAAACCCATAGTTAAACAAACTTTGAGGTTAAAGAATGTTTAAAGCTTACTCGGTCATAATACAGTAAAATGTCACGGACTGCAGTATTGAAAATAGAAGTTTGGAGACATAGAATAATGAGTACTCTACCAATATCTCTCAAATTTATTTTTCAGCTGTTACTACAGATTTTCCTATAAAAGCATCATGGGAGGTTTCTCCTCATTTCTCAACTAAGCCATCTGTTGTATTCAGAGCTCAGGCTATTATAGGTCTGCTGTACACACAGTAAATACTGCAGCAAGCAACTTATAAGAAATGGTGTGAGTTATGTTTTCTCAACAGAAATTATTTTCTTCAAGAACATGATGGTTTTCTCTATGTCTGGCTGAGGGTCATCTCTTTTATTTCACACAGAAACCCACAGCATAGAGTGTCATCTTCCTTACAGAATTGTGAACTAGTGATTTCCTGCTGCTTCTTTATGGGTACTAAGACATACTGATCTTTTTCTCATCATCTCACCAGACTAAAAAGGTCACTAATGTTTTCAGTTTTGCTGCCTACTTAGTGACCTGACTTGTTTTGATAACTTCCTAGGTTTATGTCTCCAAAAGTGATCTGCTGTGTTGTCCTTACCATGTTCACTGACAATATCATTTCAATATTATACATGAGGTGATTTAAACTCTGTCTATAGCAGATATTTTCACATCTGAGCTGCCTCTTCCTTACTGTGAAGGGCAGAATCTTTGCTATGAAGGGAAGCAGCAGCAAGGGAATGTTTGTTCTCCCCCCGTGCTCTCGCTTGTTGAGAGTTAATCGCAATGATTTGACTCAAGATTGTTCACATAAACATGATCTTCGCTCTATCAACAGGAATCAAAGCACAGAGCTCACCTGTTACTCTCTCCTCTTTACTGAACTACTTTATGTCTCCATATACTTAATGTGGAGACACTCCATTGTATACTGCAATGCAGCTGCTTGCTAGTTCAGTGCTACTGTCACGCATACATACTATGTGCTCTGCATCATGTACATTATTTGTAAAGGCATCTGGCAAGATTTTAAGGCATATTTGTGCAAGTCCATGGGCATATTCAAGGCTTTTTAAAACTTGTTCTTGTGAAGCACTCTTTGCATCACAGGTATCTCATGTTTAACTCTCTGTGCATTTGCTAAGTGCAAAGTACGTTATCCTTGAAGATAATCTCATTCCATGCCTCCTTGCTTTGCTAAGATTTTTATTTAAGATTTTTTTCCTTTATTTAATAATCTTTAGTAAATGAGCAGGTTTGGCATTGTGTGTATCGGATTTGGATATCCCCCTTCTGATATTCCCCCCTCTCAATTCACTTGTTCTAATGATATGTTACTGTAATAGAATGTTTTAGGCAATGTCTTTTGTTGGCACAATGCCCCAGACTGTCACAATGCCTCAAGATCCTTGGCAGGGTACACATGAAAATGCATCAATTGCTGTTATTTATTAATTACATACTCTGATCCTCTTTCTGTGAAGAAGAGTTTTGACCCTAGATCTGACAGTTGTAGTGTTCTTGGGTACATCCAGTAATGGTCTCTGTGCCTGGAGCTCCTTGTACTCTGCAAAGGCAATTTGTGCTTGTTTCAAAACTTCAAAAAGTTCCAGAGTATTTAATAAAGTCACTCTGTCATCAGAGTGTCATTCTATCCTCACCTGTTTTGTCTTGTTTTTAAAACTTTGCTAACTATACAGGAGTTGCACTGAAAGGTACAGCTGAGTAAACAAAAAACTGGAAATTCCATACATAAGTGTGTGTTGCCCAACATTGTATTGTAACTTCTTTGAAGCAGCGAAAGACATTTGTTTGATGTTGGGGGTTATGGCATGCATTATCCCTTTCACCTGAAGCTGGAGAAACGAGGTTCATCTCTTAGTGCAGGTTGGTGTAAGAGAGCTCTGCCTCGAAAGAAAGGCTCTGCTGTGTCCCACACTGCTGGAACACTGGTGAGCTGCAGTGAGCTGTGGCACCCATGAAGCCTTCTGCAGCTCCTGTGCTGCTGTAGTTGGAATGGGTGAGCCTGAGGGGGAAAAGCCAGGCTTTGAATAGAGAGGAATGTAGGTATGAAAACTAAAAGAGAAAAAGAAAACGAAGTTCAATCCTTTTGCTAACAAAAGTAATGAGACATCTTTGTTCTTTTGTATCTGTATTTCTTGTTATAAAAAGAAAAGAAAAATAGAAGTAAAAGGTCAGCTCACTGGTTTTCAGATAGACATGTAATTGAAACAGATGTCAAAATATCCTTTAGGCAAAAATTTATGCATGAGAAGGTGCAGTTTTGAGGTATGTTCTTGCTTCATGTTAGAAGACCCTTTCAATGAGAAGAATTGTTCTTTCTACAGGTCTTGTCGTGTTTGCAGTGCATAGTTTTACTTCAAGTGGGTCTGTATGTTCCAGCAGACAGCTGTACGAATGGCAGGGCAGACTTAAGTGGGAGTATAATGAGTTGGTTGGTAAAAATGGAATGTGACAAAAATGCATGTGCAAGCTGTTTTCAGTGGCACCAACATAGTTGTCAGCTGTGGTCAGATCACTCCATGGAAATTTTTTTTACCATCTTCTTCATTTTTCTTCTAATTTCAAAGAGTGCAATTTGCTGGTTAGGTTTGCTTCAGCAGCCATGGGTTTATCCCCTAGAAGTTCTCAAAAGCCAATTAGTCACCAGTGTAGGGATGTATGAGTCTATAAACAAAGTAAATATTTTTAGAATTTTTTTTTGCAGTGGAGCATGCATGATGAGACTATCAGCAAATCTAGTCATAAGGGCTGTTTCTGACTTTGAAAGATGTTTTTTATGGATAAATTCTTTTGTTGAATAAATTTTATGATTTTTAAATTGTGTGTATCATTTGGTAACAAATGAAGAGTGGTTATTTGAGGAAAACAGTGAATATAAATATGCCTCCAGAGTTGCTTGCCTTACATTCTGCAGTGTTATTATTCAAAGAATCAAAAGGTAATACAGTAACACTCAAAAACTGAACCACGGCTTGACAGCTGAAGGGAAATTCTGTTCATTTACTAAAAACTGAATGTTGGAAGAATAACATTAACAAATGAAAAACACAGAAGATAATTCCCATTCTCTTTAAACAGAAATTTCTGAGTGAAAATAATAATTTATGCAGTTACAAAGTATGAAAAAAAATTGAGACTAAACATAATACCACAAGTTATGCTTTGTGGAAATCCTAAATTTTTATTTTTTGTCTCTGATCTTAGCCTGTTAAATTTTGATGGAAAATTTCTACAATACATCTATAACCCTATTATATTTACATTTTAATGAAAAAAATAGCAAAATGTAACTCTTAATTGTAATGCCTGGAAAATTTAAGTGTATTTCACAAGGAAGGAGCAGCTACTTCTGCATTCTATCTGCAAATGTAATAAAGAGTATATAATAGATTAAGTGAATATTAGAGCACTTATTACTTCCATAGCCCTCAGTGAGGGATTTTTATCCAAGGAACAGTGAGTCATTTATTTAGCTAAGTAAGTTTTGTGTTTATCAGACTGGCTTTCTGATAATAGCTGCACAACAATAAAAGGCTCAACTTCAGGGACAGTCTTCTTACAAGACAAAACTAGGGGGAAAAAAATCCCTCCTTCTTGTTAATGATTAAGAAACTTTACTACAGCTTTATCTCACATGTTAGTAGAGACATACAGAGAGAGAGAGGTGTCTTCCTTCCTCAAGCTATGTCGTAACTGGCACTAGGTCAAGGAAAAAGGTCCATCTTTAAAGTGTTGTGTCACTTACATATAGAAAGAGGATTTTGGCTTTTATAATGAGAAGAATCAATTCTTTGAAGGGCAGGAAAACAAAATAGCTAATACTTGTGAAATTCAGAAGCATGAAAAACTAAACCACAATATTAAGGGTGACATTTTTATGTGTGTAATTGAGAAAATAATTGTGCGTTTATATCCTTAAACACTATCTAAATATGACTTTTTATTACATTCTATTGTTCTTGTAATGAAAAGACTCCCTGGCAGAACAAAAGAAAAGGGGTTTTTTTATTGATTAAGTAGAAGTTCTGCTATAGATAAAAGTACAGCTGTGGTAGTTTTCCCAAAGGAATATAAAGAAATACAAAATCCTTTTAAGTCTGAGCTGTTTTGGTCTTGCCAGCCCCTATCATGCAATATTTTTAAAAAGGAGAAAAGCGGAGTTGCTCTGTCATTAGATGGAACCTTGGCTCAAGAGCTGAGAATCCTTCTATACTAATGATGATGTATTTCCAAAAAAAGTCCCAGGAAAATTAACACATCATATGTGGCTATCAGAACATACCCTGAGCAAGGCAGAGGAAGCTTTGTCCTTGTCAAAGAGGATGAACGTACAGTGCCTACACTGAAAATGTGGTAAAAAAGTTGAGTAATATCCTTGAATGCATCTCCCCATGGAGCCCTTGTTTTTTCTTGCAGAACCATTTTGAAGCCCATCAAGAAGAAGGGATGGTAATCTCTCACATGGCTGTGGCTGGAGTGGGAGTCTGGATTGCCTTCACATCTGGATCTACTCTTCGACTGTTCCACACGGAGACACTGAAACACCTCCAGGATGTTAACATTGCCACACCTGTTCACAATATGTTGCCAGGTAGCTGAGTTGCATCATATGGTAACATTTTTGTTTTATCACTGCTGTTCTCCAGTGCTGTAGATTAGGCCAGAAATTAGAAGGTTAATCTTGGACTTTGAGTTTGATAAATGCCTCCTGACTATTTACTTTAGTAAGTTATAGTCCATCTACTGCCCAGGTGAGATGTGTGCAGTGAGCTGGTTAACTAACAGCTCTTCTCAGAGAATTAATTAGATAGATAAGCAGGTGGATTCTTCTGTTTGGTCATATGTGTGTCTCTGAAACACTTGGACCATGTAATCTGTCATGAAAATGTGTTTACTTTGCAGAGATTAGCATTTGCTTTTGGAACTTTAGAATCAAGTACATGATGGAATCATTTTGTCTAGGATCTGGATGAAAAAACACTTGCTTAATTTTAATTACATCAGTAAATCCAGGGAACTCAGCTGAACCACTCACATGCTGCCATTTCAGAGTACGTTCAGTGTTTTAATGACCGGAACTCTAATTTGTTGAATTAAATGATTAGTCTTAAATCTACCCAGTGGTTGTTAGGATAAAATTTTAAAAATTAAAGTTCTTTACATGTTTTAAGATGAAGCTATTCAATAGGCAGTTGAAATGGCTTGTATCAGTTTAGCAAGTGAGTGACAAGGACCTCAGCATCAGTAAGTGCATCAGGTGGGAGCTGGGGCAGTGCTGGGAGCAGAGACAGAAAAGTGATACTGACACGGCTGAGCATGAGGTACCCATGAGTGGACAACCACTCTTTCTGTCTCTCCCTGTTTGTGGACTGGAATAGGCCAAGCTTCTGCAGTTTCTATGGGCAATGTGTGTGCCAGCTTTATTGCTTAGTTTTTCTAGCTGAAGCCAGTTCTTCCCACACAGAGATTTTATTTCTATTCTCACAGGAGTTAGATATAAATCTTACATCCAAAATGTTTCACTTTTTCAGTCTCTATCTTCTTTATATTTTCTTTCAGATGACATTAGCTTTCCAATAAAACTCCATTATAAATTGTGTCTGTTTGTCATGTTCTAGACAGGGTGCTTTTTACATGTGGTGTTTGACCATAGCTCCAGCACTGACAGCAGCAGATCACTGGCCTTTAAATAGATAATTTGATTGGATTCATCAGAGTTGTGCAAAGAAGTCAAGATCAGTTGTAAAATTATTAACTTTTAGTATGTTCTGCTGTTCATAGCAGGGGGAAAAAGGGAAGTAAGACCTCCCTTATACGTATTTTCTGCATAGAAAAATATTTTAAAATTTAGCTTTGTGTTCATTGCCATGGCAATAAAACTGCTGATATGACATACTATTTTTTTTGTAAAAGAGTTTTAGCTAATTATAGTTCCTTGGTGTCAGTCTTACCCATTTTAGTTCCTCTTTTTTTTTTTTTTCTCAGTGTCTTCACAGAAAGCACAACCAGTGAATGGAAATGGAAGTTTATTTCGGGAGTAGGACATTATTACAACAAATGTTCAAAGGGAGACTCCTTTCTAAAAATGAAATGCATTTCAATTATTTAGCAGCAGCTCTTGGACCTCTTTATATGACCTCAAAAATGCTGCAATAACAGAAGCTAAAAGACAGAGTAGTAGGAGGTTTACATAATAAAGCAGCAGTAAGAACTAAAGCAGCAGCTTCTTGTGTATTTACAATATATTTATTTGCCTTCATGAGAAATTTTTATGACATTTAGTTTTAAAAGGCAACAGCTCTGTTAGCTTTCTGAAATTCAACAGAAGTTCCTTAATATGCAGAAATAACAGATATGTTAAAATTCAAGTGGTGTTGAAATGAGAGAAGACATTGGTATAAAAATAGTGCTAAGAGTCTTTAGAAGAGAGATTTAAAAAGGCCAGATTCTGTATAATTTGAAGAAGCTGGACTTTTCGTAGGATTTTAGTAGTACCAATCTGTAATACTGGCCTATTAGGTTCCTTAGAGATGTCATCTCTGTCTTCTTTTCAAGTAATGTAAATAAGAGAAATGTTGCTTTATGAAGTTAATGAAAATTTTTTGTTACTATACAGTATAAGTAAAGGAAAAAAATTACTGTCTCTGTTAGGAATGGTTTCTATGAGTTACAGTACTGTACTTAAAAGATAACTATAGTAACTAAGCAGAGTAGGAGGGTCTCATAACCTTAATAATGGGTTCTCATAGCATTAAATTTTCCCAGTTTTGTTCTTAGGAGAAGACAGTTTTAAATATCACAGCTCTCTGTATTGTAACGGACAGAATCACAGGGGAGTGAAGTAGCACAGAAGGTGATGGATTGTCCTTACGATTTGGTGAAGTTTAGTAACGCAAAAAACCAGACTCTCTGTCAGATTCTTTTACCTGCTGGAAGTAATTTTAAATCTGTGGCAGTCCAATTCTGAGTATTGGAGATCGGAAGGCTCTCATTTTCTGGAGCTATGGAAAGTCTATGTGTAGGAATGCAGGACTGGAAATGAAACCAGGGTCACAGAGGTGACTGTGGGATAGACATTTAGTCTAGACTGGTCTGCACTACCTTTGCTTCATATATCATCAGAAATATTTCTTAATAATGTATAACAAGATTGTGTCATGTAATGAAAGACCAAATGCCATGTCCAATAGGAAGGGAATGGTTGAGAGGAAGAACATAATCACCATTATAGATCCAGCTAGCTGTTCATTTCATTGTCTAGTTCACTGTGGATTCAGCTGGATTGCTTTTAAGGAGCTCAAGAACAGCTCTGTTATCTTAACAGAGGGCATGCTGGGCAGCAGAGGAATCTATTAACATTTCAAGACAAATACACACACTTCACTAGTGTAACATGTCATTTGTAGAGCAAGTTTAAGTTTAAATATAAAATCTGTAGCTGAAGGATCAGCAAAAGCACTTTTTCACCAGTCTTTGTCACAGCTCACACACAAAAAAATCATACTGTACATAAACAGACCACTTGCTTTTCATAGTCACGGTCAGCATTTTATTAAAGAAGATCCTTAAACATATTTTGCTCTCAGCTCTAAAAGAATTTGCCCTTTTAAAGAGACTACTGTAATTACTGTGACCTTGATACTTCATTGCTCAGATGGATGATGATAGGGTACCTGTTTAACAAAGAGATTATTTCTGCTTAACTTGCTGTATTCTGTTTATATCCATATATCCTCTAATGGCATGTGTGTTCCCTGGAAACAGATGGCAAAAGCAAAGGAAAAAACGTATAATTTCCTCTCTAAGGAAAACCAACTCTACCATGAGGCTTTACAGCTTGCTTTTTTCCCACCCTGCCAGGTTCCAGACCATGCAATGCAGTTGCTTTATGATCCCTGCTGGGAAATGATAAAAAGATGAGAAAAGTTTAGGTCAACCCAATAGATCTGTACAGTGGGCTGGATTTTTACATTGTAAGAGCAGCATGGCCGTGTAAAGGATATGCAGCAATGTACTTGTACATACTTGAGGTTGACTTCAGATTTATGAGGATTTATCCAGTTCTGGAGGTGGTTGTAATAGAGAACTGAGAAGGGTGAACACGGAGCAGACCATACACTTAAATATTGTCTTCAGTTCTTGTAAAGTCAAGATCTTGGTCAGGTTATTTTACAGGTTTTAAGTTTTTTCCTCATTGGGACAGTGAGATCTAAAAGTTGCTGTTTAAAGATGAGCATTTTATTGGTTTTGGAATATATTTATTATTTTCCCTTCTTAACTTGATAATTTGTCTCCTTATTGCATAATACATTCTGGGGATTTGGATCTACTATTTCTCTCTGAATTTGAAATATATCAAAACAAAAAGTCAGAAAATAACAAAGATAAATATGATTTCAAACCTTGGCTAGCAGATAAATTAATGTTTTAAGTTGAGGGGTGGTTAATCTATATATATGTATATATGTTTTTTTAGTTGTTTTATGTTATTTCAGAATATCTTCTCAGATGCAGATGTTTCCTGCTTTTCCAAGATTTCACAGCAAACAATTTTTGATTTGACCTCACTGTAGCTGTTTCATGCTTTAGGTTGCGCTCAGTGTTTAAAATTCTAAGTTGCTGGCTAATAATTTGCTGGTTTTACCTATGGAAACAGTAACATATTTGCCAGGTAAAAATTACTGTCTAAAAGTTGCTTCAGGTTTGGAGTATGAAATAATGAATTTAATGTTATTTTTTAAATGCTTAAAAAGCATTAAAGTTCTATTGTTTAAAAATAGGAGCATCTTGCATCTCTAGGGGATTGAGAGGAGATAGTGTACTTGGAGCTTTTGATAATATTAAAAGTTTAAAAATTGCACTCAAGTATTTGTGTAGTTCGCAAAGCAAGCTCTAAGTTAAGCAAATTTTAGCTTGCACTTGCTGTAGTACAACTGGTAGGAGAGGACTCACATGTTGTAAATAACTTGAGGGAGCTTGAGCTCTAAATCACAGAATTCAAATACTGATTTTTGAAAACTCCAGAACACAGAGGTGTTCAGGCATTACTGTTGGGACTTTTGTGCTGAAAGGGTGACTTTCTGTGCTTTGTTTTGGAAACTAAATTAATCCCATTATTATCTCAAAAAAGCCAAAACAAAAAAAGAACCCTCCAATACCAAACCAAACTAAACAACAAACCCATTAAAAGGGCAAGTTTCAAAAGATTTGTAATTTGTGTACAACATAGACCATCCTTGCTTATTTAGCTGAGGAGGGATGATGAATCCTACCAGCATAAACACCTATAGTTCATGGAACTCAACACAGGAGATTTTGAAGGTCTGCACAAGTAGATGGAGCCTTTTAAACTTGTCCTTGTTGCACCTGACCAGGATGACCTAATCCTGGGGTGCCTTGAGGGTGTTCTAGGATGTGCTTTTAGGTAGACAGACCTTGGATTCCAGATCTGACCCTATATGTGAGCTTCTTAAACACTTCATTGCCAAGTTAATATTTTGGTTTTGTAAAGTTCTGTGAGGAAGGATGATTTGGACTGTGGTCTGCCTCCTGTTTTCCAGTCAAGTGCTTTGAGTGACTGTCAAGCTGCTCCTTCCCTGCTTTCCTAGTGAGTCAGTAATTCATATATTCTTGGATGTAAATTAGATCAGCTTTGAAGGACAAGACAGAAAATGCATTCATTTGTGAAACACCATAATTAAGATCCTTCTCAAAAGTGTTGAACATGAGGGTTCACTCAAGTTAAATCAGATGCAGAATTCAAATTTTTGACCTGCTAATGAAGTGATTCACAACTTCAGAACCATGATGATGGAATGACAGCTCTCTTACATGTAGAGTTAATAATAAATCCAAGAATGTGTATGTTTTGAACCTGAAACTCTTTGAGCTTTGAGCAGAGTTTGAATGCTTCTCCCCATAAACTTGGGCAAAAGTTTGGGCAGATCATGGTTTCCATTTCTGAAACTTGTCAAGGCCATTTTGAAAATTCATCTAAACTGAATCAAACATATTTTTAGTCAGCATTGCATGCAAAAATTACTTTGTATTTGTTAGAAAAATTGCAATCCTGTAAACAGTGTTGTAGAAAAGCATATAGTCATAGAGCAAGAATCATGGAGTAATTTTGATTGGAACTTACTCTGGAGGCTGTCTTGTTAATCCTTCATGAAGAAGGCCTGATTGCACCTTATTCAAGGTCTTATCCAGTCAAATTTTTAGTACTTTTGCATAGGATGGAGATCCCACCACCTCTCTGAGCAACCCATTGCAGTTTTTGACAACTTTATGGGTTTTCCCTGCATAGAATACAATTTTCCCATGCTCTCAATTTGAGCATGTTGTGTCTTTTCATATCATTGTGCACGTGTGGATAGAGTCTGACTGTCTTCTGCACATCCTTCCATCAGGTATGTGCAGACAGCACCTCCTTTAATATCTCCAGTCTCCTGATCATCTTGGTTGCTTTCCATTGGACATCTTCCAATATACCAATGCCATTCTTATATTCAGGGAGCCAAACTTAGACAGGTGGACACAGCACTTCTGATAGAGTTTCAGAGATTAAAGAGTTTCAGAAATTAAAAACTAGGAGAAAAAAGTAATAGTGAACAGTCTTAAGTATAGAATGTTACTGAGTATTGTGAAGTGAAATGCCTTTCAGTTTTGTTATTGTGAATATACAAGCATAGCCTATTCATAAAAGCATGTTTGCAGAGACAATCTGCGTCTGTCTTTAGATGCTGTGGTTCAGAGATTTGGGGCAGAATGTTTCAGAAGTTCAATAATATTTAAATTGTCATGTATGTAAAGTGTAATACCATAATCCAGGAAAATATTTGCCCTTGTGATGAGTGCTTTGCTGAATTGAGATGGTCCAGCTGATTGTGTTTGCCTGAAGTTGCTTTGATCTAGGCAAAGGTCCTGACTGTTCAGTAACAGAGTACTTGCTAACTCCACAGGGCAGCAGCGTGTCTCTGTGACCAGCCTCCTGGTGTGCCATGGGTTACTGCTGGTTGGAACAAACCTGGGTATAATAGTAGCCTTACCAGTGCCACGCTTGCAGGGGATTCCCAAAGTAACTGGTGAGTGAAATTTCTCAAACAGATTGAATACTGAAGATGTCACTTCTCTTCTGCCAGTAACTTAAGTGAACCTGCCAAATTATATGTATTATTTAGATAAAAGTTAGAGCTGTGTGATGGAATTATACTTTTGCTTTCCAAGCTTTACAGTATTATCCAGATACTTGTCTAGTTTTGTCTCACTTGTTTGGGAGGGGACAATGGCTCTTCTTTAAGAGATAGGCATTAATCCTGTCGGGTTACAGCCAAATATCTGGGGATGAGAAGAGAATGCAGACAGTCTTTTTCCAGATTTAAGGAAAATAGGTGCATTAGATTTAGAGACACAGATACTGAAAAATGAGCAGGTTGTCCAACTGGTTTTTTAATTAATTGGTTATGTTCCCTCATCCCCAAAACTGGAGACTTGGAATATATGAGAGCATATTTTTAACAGTGATCAAGGTTTTTGCATTCTGGAGAGATGTATTTATGAGTTACTTTCACATTACCCCGTTTGAAATACAAACACATGAATGCTGCTGCATCACTAGACAAATGCTTAAGCTACTAGCAGAAGTAAGGTTTTAAAAATGTGTTTAACAGGGAGTTTTCCCCAGTGTTTTGGGTTCAGAATTCTGCTCAAGCTTCTGTGTTGCAGAGAGAAGTTGGCAGGTTTTATGAGGCAAGCTGTTTGCAGCTTCCTCCAGGGGCAAAAAAAAAAAAAGCTTATGTAACTTCACAAAATGAAAATGAAATCCTCTGTGTTCAGCAAAATACGCAGCAATAATCTGGTATGACACAGGATAAACACTTTGTGAAAATCTGGAACCTCTCTTAGGTGAAAATAAATGCAATTGCAAAAATATGCATAGTTGCAGAATGAAAAAATCTCTCATTCTTCCATTTTCTGTTTTTATTGTTTCGGTTTATGTCATATATTATTGCATTTATCTGGGATCAAGGTTTGTCAGATTTCACAGATCTAGCAACATTACGTTTAGAGATCTATTTTTATAGTCTTTGATAACTGTATTTTGAGTTTTAAAACTGTGGCTTTTCCCCATTACATTTCCAATAGTGATAATTCATCTTTATATGATTGTACTTCCTGTAAAAGCAGAATGTATTTTCTTATAATGTGAAGTGCATTTGGGAGTTAGGGATGGATGTAATGATTTATAAGGTTTGTGGACTTTTCCCCTTGCTAACCTAGCTCCTTTTCATATTGTAGCTTACGTGGTAGAATGCAATTTTTTTTCTCCCTTTTTTTGCTGTAAAAGGCACATCTATTGATACTCTTACAGCTTCTCAATTTGGCCATGTGCAATTTTTTTTTCATGCATTCTAATGATTTTCACTGTGTAAATCTTCCTTGTACCACCAATATCTCACAGATTAAATACAATAAAAAGAAAAAAAAGATGATTGTTCAGTCAATTCCTTATGAATCTGTAATGATAACTAGAAAACCAGAAGGATGAGCTTTAGTTCCTGTTGTTCAGTGTGTATGGGTCTGTTGCAATGAAACAGATGTCCTTATGCTGTTCTGGAGAGGTACAGAGGTAGAACAGGATTGATTTGGGGTACACAAAATATGTGGGGATTGCTGGAGAAAAGTCAGTGTTATATTTGTGTTGATCCCATCTAAAAAGTCAGCACTATTTCTGTTCTCATGCTGTAGTGAGAACAGAGCACAAACATACATCATCTGAAGTTCATTATGCCATATTTCAACTGATTTATTAGTCCTAAAACACTTGTGGTAGAACATTATTTTTGTACTTTTCTTTTTCTGTAAATAGTGTCCACACAAGGCAAAAGACTCATGCATATAATAGGGCTTTAAGAGTTTTGCTATTCTGAGCAAATTTCATGAACTAATTATGGTAGAACACTGTGGTCTGAGAAATTATGTTCTGTAATTGTGTCTTTTCTTTTGGCTCCAGGAAGAGGAATGGTGTCATACCATGCGCACAATAGCCCAGTCAAATTTCTTGTAACAGCTACATCTATAAACAAGAAGAACAGAAACAAATTGAGGAACAGCCTCCCTCCTGGCTCAGAACCTAAGGACGATGACCAAAAGAACATTCTGCACGGTGAAAGACCAGGCTCTTCCCTTAGTAACACCCAGGACACTGCAGTTTGGCTGGGGGATTCAGTAGGGTCCATTGCACAAAGAAGTGACTTGTCATCATCTTCTGGATCCCTTACTTTATCTCATGGATCCAGTTCCCTAGAACACAGACCAGAGGACAGTAACATTTATGAGCTTTTGAAGGATCAAAATATCTCATTTAAAAGTAAAAGACAGAAATCTAAGAAAATGAAAGCAAGTTCGGTATTAGTAATTTCTGGTGGCCAAGGACACAGAAGAGTGAACAAGAAGACCAAGCAGCAGCGACAAGATGAACTAGTGTCTTCAGTGATGGTCTGGCAAATCCCACTATTAAATGTCTAACTGAACTAAATCCAATATTGTTTTTGCTATTAAAAAAAAAAGTGTGACATCCTTTTGTGGCTAATGCCAGCTTAGGACCCAAGCAGATAGACTTTATATACCTGGGAGCAGTTCCAGTAGGCTTGGATCACAGGATTAAGGGTGCAAGACAGTCTTCACATACTTGGAACATTCTTCAGTGTTGGAGAGTATTGGAAAATATTTAGCTATTGGTGCTGTCTTTGATACTTAGAAAAAAAGGAACTGGTAGGGACTTTTAAATGGTTTTAGAATCTCTTACCTTATTTATACTCACATTTATAAATATCTTAATTATGTTCTATAGCACTTAGGGAAGGCGAGGAAGACATGCCATGATTCATGCTGGTTTCTGCTTACATAAATCAGTTGTTCCTACTTTTTTCAAAGTGACATATTGCATGGAACAGTAGATTTTAACAAATTAGAAAATATTTTTAAATAAGTAGTCTAATGTGAGCTATTATTAATTTGGCAAGAACTATAATAGTTTAAAACTTCATTCCACAAACCAGAGTTTGGTTGGAACAAAACTGGCTAAATTAATTAATTGGTATTTGTTTATTTAAACATAGAACATAGATTTTTTAAAATACTAATTTCTAATGCTCAGTATTATTAGAAATGTTGCAGTACAAAAAGCACGTTATTTTTCTTGTAGGTGCAATGTGTATGTGACCTGTTTTTGTTATACAGAAAGTTGCAAGGATGGCCAGGCAAATAGAAAATGCAGATACAGGACAGCTGTGCATTGTAGGGCTGCTAACACATCCTCCCTCTGCAACTCAATATCAAAGCCAAATATGGATTGTAACATTTTTAAAGAGGCATGAACATCCAGTAAATTAATAATGAAGTTATTAAGTCATTAATTGGGAAGATATATACTAATATAGGAATATCTATAGGAAGTTCAGGTAATAACTGTAAGTCAAACATTAGCTGAACTGTGCTGTGTCCCCAAGCAAGCATCTATCAAATAATGTCACAGTGCAACAGCAACAGCAGAGATGTGGTCATTCCTGAGTGGCAAGCACTTGCTTTCACCCAATTTCAGCAGAGCTCAGTCCTGTAAATGGGTATTGGGAAAGTAGGTGCACAGCTTCATTCCCTCAGATGGGCAAGTTGTTGCTTTGGTACTATTAAAAGGATGAATTCTGAGTAGGAATCTAATCAACGTTTTGTTCATGAATTGATGTATTTCAAGGAAACTTTGAGTTTGGGATTCGTACTGAAATTGCCTGTTGACTAATCTCTGCACGTGTGAAATACAAGACAAAGGCTTCAGCTCATAAACACACTTGTGGAAATGGTGATGAGACACATCCTTCAGTCAAAATCTGTTTAATGAAGATAACTTGTTGAATTGTCACTGGGAACACTCTTTTTCCTCATAAGTAGACTGAAATAGAGAGAAATTAGAATGATTAAGTTTCAGTTTTGTTTAGAACTCTAATATTGTCCATCAATTCAGTAAAATGCCATTTAAGTGTATCTGAAGTAGAGCATTTGTCAGATGCCTTGACTAGAATCAAATAAAACTTTTGGCTACTTTGGTGCCATTATTATTCAGTAAGAGGGTGATTTGCCCTGAAATTGTTTCTGTTACTTCTAATTCAAAGCCTTGATTCCACTATGTTTTGTTTCAATCTGCCTAGTTTAAATCAGTGTCAAACATAATGGCAGTGTTTCCCAGCATGTGCCATTTCAAGGCAAACAGTACTAGAGACTGAGGCATTTTGTTGGATAAAATAGAAGGATTGGGGTTTTTAAAATGTTGCTGAATTTTATTTTATTAATTTTTCAGCAGATTTGTGTATGTCTCAAATTTTCAGTCTTGTCTGCTTTAAAAAGCAAACCTCTATGAAGGTGACCCCACATCGGTGTGTAAGTTTGACAGAGCACTGGACTAACATCAGGTCTTCTCTAATGCCTGACACCAGGGAGTAGGACAGAGGGAATGGTGGTGAAGGAAGACTTTGCCTGCTAAGTGGCACCAAAATAGGCATTTCAAAATCAGATATGCATCCTGATTTCAGAGGCTTTGTCCACATCCTCCATTGTGCCATAATAGTATGGATTTCAAAGTGTCACAAAGGATACTTGTTGCAGATGGGATTGTAGGCTTAGGGTCTTCATTACTGTTTTCTGCTTTTATTCCATGTCTTTTGTGTGTCTTGCAACTTCAATTGGGTTTTGTCAGGGTTGGCATAGGCTTAGTGTTGGCTTGAGTCCTGGTAGAGGGAAAAAATGGGAAAAAAGCAGACTTCCTTTAAGCCAGGCAGCTGGCAACATTTTCCTCTACTTTTCTTCTTCTCCCTGACCTACTGCCTAGGCTCTCCTGGCTTGAGAGATCAAAGCCAGTTTCATTTTCTATACTCTTCCATAGCTATGGCCCTGGGAGCTGCTCTTTGCCCACTGTGTGGAACTACTACATTGTACAGTTTAATGTATGTATACTGAAAAACAAGTTTAAAGACTCTTCTGTGTATAAAGCATATATAATCTAGTATCCCTTGGCTACACTGCAGCAAAAAGACCACAGGTTTTATTTTGCATGCTCCTTGGGTATGGCATTCCAGTCCCTGCCTTCAGGACTGGAGAATCACATCTACTCCCTGACAGATCTTGATCACTAGAAGCAGTAAGTAAAGTCCACCACACGCTCAACTGCAAATTCATGCATGATGTTATTACAGGATCCTCTAGCAGTAATTCCTGAGAGTTGTAGAGACATTTATCTTGTCAGCTGAAATGTAATTTTCTTCAGTTCTATCAATAGAACAGTAAAAACAAAGTACAAATCTGCTCTTCTGAAAGAATGTTGGAGTTTTGCCAGTGACTTCTGTAAGTAAAGAATGGGTCCCTCATTCAATTCCCCTATTTTGAAAATACCTATCTATTTATCTTACTGAGCTGTAAAGCAGAACAGAAGATGTATGTCTGTCTTTAAAAATACATATTGTCATGAACTAGGTTTTAGTCACTAACTGAGCACAAGGTGCAATGTTT
>PYHW01010255.1:4160337-4182854 GCA_013186435.1 Turdus rufiventris
ATTAATAGAAGTTATGAAAATAATAGGAAAAAAGGGGAGCAAATGTAACCACTATGATATATTCTATATATGTTTTCTAACACATAGTAGTGTCTTTTGTAACATGAGCCATAAAACTTGTGTATTTATGTTCAAAGTATAAATTGAGAAAAATGTTGAATAAAAAATATTATAAAAATTAACTTCAGAAGAACATTTCGTGTTGTCATTTCAACTAGAAGGCTGGAATTTGGGTCATGTATTAACAAATTATATATATATTAATGAATTCATGCAAGAAAAAATAGGATATGTGGTTAAGATGACAAAGATGAATATTTTTTTTTAGTTTTATATTTCTAGAATTTAAATGCCAGCAAATGCAGTTTCTGAAAACTATGCAGTCATTTCCATCATATGCATCATTAGAAGGTTTGATTACTGTATCAATGGACCCAAATAGTGTCTAAGCAGTAGAATTTCTACTATGCTATGTGGAGTAAGAATCAGCACTTGGGCAGCATGCATGCTGCATAAAAATGAGAAGCATTAATTTTGAAAATGAGTATTGCTGAGCAAAGGCTTTAAGAGAGGAAATTAATTTTCAGTTGCTAACAGGCAATTCTTTCTAATTAATCTGCCCTAAAGGATACATACATAATCCCATGTTTGTGTTTAAATGCAGAGGCTTGTATTTATCAGACCCAGCAATGGCCTTTTTGAGTGTACCTGTGCTAGTATAAACAAACAAGGGGAGTTACTGAGAATTCTCTGGTTGCTAGGAAAGCGTGCCTTTTTGCTCCTGGCCGTATACCACCTCTCTTTAATACATGGTTCTGAAAAGCATGGAGTCATATGAGAGTGCAGGATACCTGTGCACACCTGAAGACAGATTCTGTCCAGTGGGAATTTATTTATGGTGACAGGCTGGGGGATAAAACTGCTTACTGCCTCTTTGAGAGAGGCCTGATTATTGGGAAAGGTTTTCTGAACTGTGGTTCAGTGCTTAAACTTCAGTGTTCCTCTCTCTTCTGTCCTATTTAATTTTCTAACTACAAATAGACAAATTGGTTTTTGTAAAATGCATTTGCAGGTGAGAAATATCAGTCATTTGAAAGGTGCAGCTGTAATGGAGGGTTCTGCATGAGTTAGTCTGCATTGCAATGAGTGATACCATGGAGCTGAAAACAGTATTTTTAGATTGCTTTGCATAGCTTCATAGTAATAATACTTCACATAATAATAGTCCTGTTAAGAAGGCAGATTAGTATCTGTAGCTAGGAAGAAAATAAGTTGAAAAGCATTTGCCTGACTTGAAGCTATATGATGAGTCTGTAAAAGCACACAGATTAAAGCCATTGCTGCTCTCTAAGCCCATGATTAGTCCTTTAAACAATGTCCTCCTTGCAGGTGTCCTATACCTGTCATGGTGGAAAATGTCTGTGAGTAAACTGGCCAGGATTAGGCAGCAACTGGAGCAGTTGGCTGGCTGGGGTTGAGCCTGGCCTGGGCTGCTCCCGTCAGACAGCATTGGCAAAGCCACTTACCTGATATATTTTAGGGACTGATTAACTATGTGGATGTAAATTGTGTGGTGCCATTTGCAGAATAGGCTTTCTGCCTCAAGCTTCTTGATACTGATGCAACCTTGCATGCATCCATACAACCTTCTTCCTGTGGGATGGTTGCCTAACAGTCTGGAACTTGGGACCGGTCAGGAGATAGAAATACCTACTAGCATAGACTTGACATGTATCATACAGGTCCCAGGCTGGTGTGAAGAGTGCCACTGTTAATCTGGGATCATCAGCTGCCTGCACCATGCCACAGCTCAAAATTCTGGTCTACTTCCTATATCTTTCAAGCTGTAGGGGCTTGAATCTACATGTAGAATTTACATCTTGTTTCCTCACAAATGCAGCATGCACACTGCCAGATCTATCTGCTATTCAGTTTGAGAAATCTAGCTTGAGATTTTTCAGAATTAGTTGCTGCTGCCGTGTAATTGTGCTTATTTGATTAATAGCATTTTCCTTAAAGACATGCCCAGCTACCAAACTGCCAGAAACACTTTTTTCCTTCTAAAACAAAGAGTGAAAGCAACACTGAAACAACTTTAAAGGATCTGAAAATTTCCTAGCAAGTGAAGATATACTGTATGACTCCATTTGAAATGCAACAATGCCAATATATGACCAAAAGTGCTTCAAGTGCTTTGGCCAAGCTCCATAAACCACAGTATAAAGCAGTTAGTCTTTCACAGCATGACCTTCAAAGGTGTTCAAAGGGATTTTTTTCCTCCAGCAAAACAGGCCTTGACAGCAGAACTGCAAGTTCTACTGTTGTACGTATTGTTATACTCCAATGATAATCACAGTTATCATTAGTGTATGTCCCAACCTACAAGATGAGCCAGAACACCTAGGATTAAAATGACACACCTTGGGGGAGATGAAATCATTGTAAGAATTTATTGGAAATACAATTTCAGGAGTATTTTGGCATCAAAAGGTTCAGTTGAGCCTCCAGCAGAGTTTTCTCAAAGCACTGAAGTACCTGATTTCCACTGAAACCTATATATGTTAAATGCCCAAATGCAGATAACGAGTATGGTTTCAAATTCAAAAAACTTAGCTACAGAGTTATAGAAATTTCATTTGTCCTTTCTCTTATTCTAAACTGGAGAGGAATTCTGTGGGTTTCAACTTGAGCATCAGGATGCCCTTTAATGCAGGTAGAAAAATTGCTTTTGTTCATGCCTTCCAAATCTAATTGTTTAATTTGTTTCCTGTGGGCTCTTCTGGTTTGCTCTATCTGTGTGCATTTCAAGTTGAGGAACATGCCTGCCAGACTGCACTAACTAAATGCTTTTTAGTGTTCCCTTTCTAAGGAGGGATGGTTTTTTTACTGCAGAGTTGGGTAGAACAGACTGTGTGCATTAATGAGGAGGATTACCCCCAAGATTTGTAAGAACAACCACTGTTGTGCAGTGTTGCTCAGAGCAGCCTGTGATGCTTTTAATCCTGATCCCAAGCAACTGACACCATCAGTTAAGTTAAGCTGCATCTGCACTGCTGAACTCCAGAGCACTTCAGAGGCTGCAGACACACACCATGAGGCTGTATCAGGTGGGATCCATGTGCCAGTCCTTTCCTTGCCTTTCAGGAGAGCAAAGCTTGTTATAGCATACACCAAAACATGATAACATCCCATATGGAATTTGAGGAGAAATGTACAGATTATGAGGTATTTTGCTCACAGGCCATAGTCATAGACACATGTAGATGAGAGAGGCAACGGAAACAGTTGGTGGCTGATTATGGCTGGGAAGAAATGACTGGATAAATTCAGCAATGTAAAGAACAAGGGTAGGCTGTATGGTTTTTTTGGGGTGTTTTTTGCAAATTCTTCTGGGTTTTATTTTTAGCAAATTAGAGGATGACGTGCACATTTTCTCAATTGTTCATCTAAGTAAATGCTGTGTATTTTAACCTTATCAGATGCTTTCAACCTCATTAAAAGCTGCTCCACTTATTCAGAACACTCTTTTAGATGGCAGAAGTCTGTGGCAATAAGATCTTTTTTTTTTTATGCTGGTTGCCTTTTCTTAAATTAAAACCAATATTGATTTAACTCCGGTGCACAGAAGTATGCAAACTAATGCTGAAGAAATCTTTATTATTTGTTTTTCCTTATAACTACAAGGCTCTATCTGCTACAAGCTGATAACCCTCATGGTGCAACCAGTACTTTTCTTCCAATTCTACTATCTGGGCATATTACAGGGATGTGTGAAAAATCATACTGGCAGATCAGCTTCACCCTGAATCAGATGTATACAACATACCATGTGTAACATGTAAACAGCATGTATAGGTTTTGTATTCCACATATAAAAAATATATTTTAGGCATCTTTTCTCAGCAGAAGTACAGTAAATATTTTGTCTGCTCCAGCAATAGCATCAAGCCAGTCCTTGAGGCTGTTGTATTACAACACCAAGAAGCATTTCACACAGGAGTGTTCAGCTGTGAAACACAGGATGAGCAAAAGAAGTCAGGTTGTCTTATCTCTTTGTTTTGTTTCGTCTTTACATGCTGGCTTCTAGCTATGAAGCAGATCTCTAGGCACTGCAGAGAACACAGACATCAGCTATTACCACTATGTATCTGATATTCCAGTATCTATTCACAGAAGGAATACCAGCAAGTTTCAACTATTATCTGTTCCAGAATTTTGATGCTGCAACATTTATTTTTCCAATACATCTCTGTGCCAATCTAAATCCCAAAAAAAAACCCCACCACCCCAGCAAAACAACCAACACAGAAAATTAAAAATAGCCTTACCAACAGCTTTGCATGTGTGAAGACACTGGTGGCAAGTCTGCAGACATTCCAGTCCTGCCTAGTGTTCTGGACATGTGCCCACAGTGTGATGGACTCAGTGAGCAAAGGCTGCAAAACCCACCTAATTAGCTGGATAAATAATTGCTGCCATGGTTGCACTACCTGCAGGATTCTGCTTTGCTTGCTTATAGCCTACATATGCTGTGAGCTACAATCTGAGCCTGTTAAGATTCTAGGAAGGCTTAAAGCTTCTTGCTTCATAGGATGTGGAGTGAATATTTCATCTGCATAAAATAATTATTTGGTTAAATTATTCCTAACCTCCTTAAATGAGAAGTTCTGCCAAGAATCCACCACCTGAGACTGGGATGATTAATTTTTGATGTGACCTACTGGCTAATTTTGGCTGAGGAGCTGTGCATTTGCTCCAGCTACCACAATAGCCCAATCCTGCAAAACAGCCTCCAAGTTGGGAATGGCAGCAATGCAGCTGCTGATGCAGCCAGTTGGAGAAAGAAAATGAATATACTACCTTGCCCTGAAAGAGCATGACTCTGATAAGCTCTGGATCAGGATGATGTTCGGTGACCCTATCATGAGAAAGGAATTCAGCACTATTGCCTATTTCTGCACTGGAGACATTGCAGTATTATGCCTTCTAGAAGGAATACTTTGTTTTGCCTAATATGGATTCGACTGAAAGGTGTGTGAGACAAAAAAACCCCACTACTCTTTCTTCATTTGATGTTGTTATCTTTTTAACCAGAGAAACACTTGATAAAACTACATTGTTCCAAACTGTGTTTCCTTTTCATTATTGAGCACATTGCTGGTACGTGAGAGACACAGAGCATGGGCTGCATGTTCAGGAGGAAGTCTGCTGTAAGTGACTGGGCAGGGGCCATCTGAGGTTTCTAGAACAGAGCACAGCAAATGCTTCCCTTCCTGCCTCTACTCGGCATTCCACTGTTGTTGCCCCAGGCTAAGTGCCCCTTGCAGAACTCAGGATCTCAGCAAGTTCTGATGGCCCGTAGCAGCACTGCAATAATCTATCAGTCCCCTTAAATATTTGTCACATCAACTGGGTTACAGAAATGCATGTCAGGCACACAACTATGCATCATGTAAACTGATTCCTGGTTTCTTTAGGACAAGGTCTTTTCTACATTTGGGACAATGATTCATCTCATGTAATTCAGGCATTTAAAAACTGTCTACAGCTGTACCAGTCTGACTTTACAGCTAATGGAGAAAAATGAGAAATACCAAAGGATGATTCACCTCATCCGAAGATGTCAAATATAGGTGAGAAAAATTGCCCTTCAGACATAGTTATTCCTGTACATTAATTATAGATAGAGCCTCTGGAACTCCTCAGGTTAAATAGGGAAATCAAGCAACTAAAATTGAGATGATTTCTACAATGGGTGTCCCCCCTATGAGAAACTATGAGGCTAATTGATGAGCAGCCTTATTCTCCATGGCAAGTGTCCTGGCCAATGATCCATAGAGCAGCAGTGTTTTGCAAAAGTTTTCTAAGAGGTCAGCAACTCCTTTGTGTTTGTTTTTGCTAATGGATTTAATGACAAAGGAGCACAAGGAATCGTGAAGAAACCTAGTGGGAAGAACCTGCTTCTGGCAATATTCAGTGAGGGCAGAGGATAAAGTCTGCAACAGCAAAATGCTACTTGACTTCTCAAGCTAGGATCTCCATGGGAATTGATTTTGTATAGGTCTTCTGCTGGCTCCAGCCACAGGGGCAAGGATGGCCCATAAAAACACAATATGCTACTTCCTATCCACCACTGTTTTTCCAATTGTCTCCACAAACTATAACTCAGACATCTCTGTGTGCTGGAATCATACTGGAATGTGATGTGGCAATTAAACCTGAAGAGAAGCTAAGAAAATCCAGTAGTGTTTAAAATTGTCACGTATTCAGAAAGCATAGAAGCAAAGCCAGAATGATCTCATATGATCTCAGATACTACACTGCTGCCACAGTCACATAACTCTGATCAATATGAACAGAAGTCAGGCACTTTAAGGAGAGACAATACTCCACAGAAAAATAGAACAACTGAGATTTTAAAAGTGAAAATAATTTCCCATAGCTGTATCATTTAATTTTAGTGTCATCTTGAATTATATACTATTTAAAGTAACGTGAAGTAACAAGCAAGAATATTAATTCCTCATGTCAGAGAGAGGAGTTATTTCTGGCAGCTTTTAATGGATCAGCTGTATCACATGGAAATTTCTTCCAGGTAGCCAGGAATAAAACCATGTATAAAACTTACATTCTAACCTTGTAATGGACCTAAGTCAGGGGACAGAGACAAATTTGCAGTTATGCCAAAGCCTTAAAACTGCAGTTATGCTAAAGATGTTATGGTTACTGTCTCTTCTAAGACCCTGATGACACTTTATGGTTGTTGCTTATCTATTTGATGGCACCCAGAAGAGCACTGCCTCTCTCACTTGAGATGAGATGCGACCTCTGCTTGAACACCAGCCTTCTGGTTAAGGGCTGCTCTGAAGTCAGTGCACAACATGGGTGAAGCCAAGGATTTCAAGTGGTTACAGTTAGCAGCACTGCATGCAAGCACTTCAGTTCAAGTGCTAAGTCAACACATAAGTTTTTAGCACAAATGGTGTCAAAAAGTAGAAGCAATAGGACAAAATGAAGAAGACACCCAACCACGCTTAGCCATCACAACCGTGATGCTGGAAGAACATAGAGCTGCAATGGCCACACTGCCAGCACAGAAGCAATTAATTGTCAGGTTATTTTGAGACAGGAGACGGTAGTAGCTTTTCAAGTCTGCTCAGGAGCGTCTCCCAAGGCCAGGAGCCATTCACTGGGCACTGTTGGGGAACCAGTCTGACAGGACCTTGGAGTCAGTGGAGAGGGAAAAAGAGGAAATAGGAAAACTATACGTTACAAAGACAATACGATATATCCCAGCAACAGGAACGGGTCGGAAAGACCGGGATAGGACAGCACGTCTGCTGTCTTGGCAGAAATCAAACTGCAGCCTACGGAGGGACTTGAGCTGGGTCAGGTACCACTGCCTGTGTCAGGAACAGACCCAGAGTACAAACAGCATAACGTGAAGAGTTTTTTTAAAAACTGACAAGAGGATCTAATTCTGGGAATCCTGATGAGAGTCTGAGTTTTGAAGCTCAGGAGAAAATGGGACCCTGGTGCCAATTGCACCTGGTCTCCCCGGCGCTGTTCGTGCCCCGGCACACACCTGGCTAACCCGAGCTCGGTCCCGCAGCCTCCCCCCCGGGGAGGGGCCGCGGCCCTCGGGGCTCCAGCCGGGCAGCGCTGCGGCTCCTGCGGCTCCTGCGGCACAGCCCCCGGCGCTGCCTCACGCAGGGGAGCGCCGCCGCCGCCCCGCTCACCCCCGGCACGGCTGCCCGGCCCCGCCCGGAGGTGAGGGAGGGCCGGCGCTGCCCGCCCGGCGCCGCACGGGGGGAGTTTCTCCTCGGCGCGGGCAGGTGGGGCCGCCCGCCCGCCCCGCCTCAGCCCCGCGGCGCAGCGCGGGCATCCCGCGGCGTTCCCGGCTCGGCCGCCGCCGGGAGCCGCCGCCACCAGCAACAGGTCCGTGCCCGCTCCTCCCTCCGCCTGCCAGGCGAACAAAGGGGCCGAGCGCGGCCCCGCGCCCGCCCGGCCCCTCCGCCAGCCCGGCCCCTGCGCTTCAGCCATTTGCCTCGCCTGGCATCGCAGCGCCGCTCCCGCCCGCCTTCCCGGCCTCCCCCGCCCGCTGCCGCTCTCTGCCGAGGCGCCGGGGCCGCTGCGGAGCTGCCCCGGAGCGTGCGGGGCTCCGCGGCCGCTGCCGAAAGGTGAGCGGGGAGAGCGGGGTGGGAGCGGGCCCGGGGCGCGGGGCCCGGGGAGGGCTGGTGCCGCTCCTTGTGTGCCGGTATCTGAGGTACGGACCGCGACGTGGAGCCGCGGCAGCCGTGTGGGTGAGAAAGGGGTTGCTGGAGCGCTGTCAGGTTTGATCGTGCTCTTTTCTCTTTCCTCTGACCGCCTTAATCCACGTCCCCTGGGCAGCGGGGAGGCCGGGCATATCCCCATATCCCGTCTCCGTATGTCGCAGAGGAGCCAACCCTGATGCCTGCGTATTTTATTTTATTTTTTTTTAATCCTGCTGACCTATTCAAAATCGAAGTGACTCTTTACGCTAACCTATAGGGATGTGTAACAGCAAGAGATTGCTTCCCGCTATAAATTCTTTATGGCGTGCTACCCCATCCTACTAAAATCGCATGCAAGCCCTGGATGAACATAGACGAGCAGGATTTTGCAAGGATGAGAGATGCTTCAAAAAACTTGTACTGAATTTCAGTAGGTAGGTTTTTATGTGTGGTGCTTTAAAGCAACAAAAAGACTTCTGAACCCAAACTTACATGTAGCACAGAAAATGATAGTATTAAATCCTATAGCCAACTTTTTTCACCCATCAAGAAAAAAATAAAACCCTCTAGAAAGAATAATATTCTGTAAAGCTTTTCCACAGCAATTAAGCCAAACAATAGAAAACTGGAGCAAAAAGCTAGGAAAAAAAAAAAAAGTAGGGCAATAAAAAATAGAATAGCAATAAAATAGAACAATCCTTCTGTATGATCTGAGAAGCAAAAGGGCTTCTCTGTTTGCTAGGGACTTAACCATCTGTCTCCCAAAAAGGAATTAATTGTGATGTTTGTGGAAAATAATAATTAAATTGTCACTAGTATTGAGAAAGCAGTATTTCCTCCCTTGTTTAACTGTTTAGCCCATCCTACTTATTCTGTGTTCGCCTCTTCCCAGAACCCATCAACAGCATGTATTCACTCTTTAATTAGGACGCCCAGTGCATGCCAGTGGGATGCTCAGGTCATCCATGCTAATAGCACTGCCTGATGAGAACCTGCCAAGAGCCAAGGACTGGTCCCATGCCTGCCCCAGCTCCTCTGTGCTCTGCAGGACTTGCTCCTGGCAGTGGTGCCACTGAAGTCAGTGGTGCCACTTAGAAACTGGACTTTGCAGGACTGCACCTTGATAATATCAGAGGGCTGAAATCTTTCTTTCTTCCTTTCTTCTGCAAATGCTGTGTTTGCATCACTTTTCAGTATAACAAATAGTCCAAAGAGATGGACAGACTTGAAATGTTAATAAATATTAGAGTACCATTATTTGGCAGGAACATTCAATGAAAGTCATTAACTGGCTTTACTATGGTAAAGCAGGATTATAGTATTTAGGGCTGGCCTAGGTTACCATAGAGATGACGATGTGGTGAGATGACTGCATCCAGATCCTATTTACCAGGGGTTTCAGCATCCTGTAGTATCCTGTTGCAAGAGGATATTAGGGGCAGCTGACTGCTAAAGAAGGGTATAATAAAACATGAAAGGAAATCCTGCAATTTCTTTTAAGGTAGAATTAAACTTTTTTTTAATACTTTTCTTTTCTTGGTGGGATCCTTTGTGGATTTTGCAGGGATTTTTCTGTTTATCCCTACTGACATTATACAGCATTGCAGGTGGGAGCCTGTTTCTTGCCTCTGAACAGAAGCAGAGAAGTCATTTTATACCACTTCACATCCTTGAAAATACCCATTTTTAAAATTAGCTCATTTTCATTGTATTTTATCTCATTAGCCTTCTCAGGACATGATATTTTTACTCCTGGTGTTTTATTTTTCAGTGAAATTGTCACCATCTATTGTTTCTGCTTCATGTTTGCTCTCGGTGTTGTTTTGTCAGTGAGCAGGCATGATTAGTTCCTTTCATGGGAGAAGAATTACTTTATAGCAGTTCAAGATTTGACAAGCAGTTTAACCTGATGTATGACTGAGCTGTCATTGAGCAGGAAGGGACCCTGCTCTTTTCCTAGTCTGGGCCATACATTCCTGCCCAGTTCCCTGTGCCAGAGCTCTTTACCATGTGACAACACAGTGAATGGACAGAGATTTTGCCTTCCTCCTGTAGTTAATTAAGCAAGCACTCAGTTTACACTGCAGATGTTGGCATTACAAGTGGGGGTAGTCCTGTGAATAGACTGCTTAAATCTGTGTAACTCTCTGCAGGATCAGGACCAATTTGTTGGCCATGCTGCACCCTTTTCTTCATCCTAAAATGCTCCTTGGATGCTAACTGGCAACTATGACTTCAGAAGGATTGCAAGACTGGGTCAGTATTGTATATGGGAGATTGAGTGTTAATGCAAAAAAGAGCTGGCTGGTTTTTTTTGTTCTGCACTACACATTTGGTACTTCCCGTTTCTTTCTTATATCTCATCAGCGAGGATGGCAGGAATTCATGATTAAGCTGGTTTATTTAATGCAAAACGAGCAGGGGAATAAATCCAGTGGTTCTACAGATTTTGCACCGTGTGTCGGGGGAGAAGAAAGATGTGTCACATAAATGCTTTTCAGGTGTGATGTTTCACAAGCTGCCATTGCTGTGCCTCTGGCTGAAACAGACAGGTTGACAGCCTTTTTTAAGTCACTTGGAAACACGCCAGAAACCGCAATCTTTCTATACAAATCAACATATGTTGGTCAAGCAGCTTTCATGCTGTTATGTTGTCTGTCACAACATGATTTGCACTAATTGAAGTTATTTTACATTTATGCATTCGTAGATTAGCACAAACTCTTTGTTGTTTTTCTGGACACTGACTCCTCCAGGAGTACTTAAGGAGCTAGGTAAGTTTTGCTTCTCAGCTTTGGATCTCTAACTGCTGGAAGGCTCCTGGACTTCTGAATCATTTCAAACTATCAACCTGTCAGAGTTATACAGTAGTTTTGCTTTTTTTTTTTTCTTGGAAGCAGTTCTGGTTTTTTCTCTTCCACCTTTCTTGTAAGTAGATTGAAAAAACAGGCCCTAGACTCTGGAAATGAACTATTATTTCTGCAACTCGTATTTTAGGTGTTAGACAGTAAGAACTAAAAGCCAACACTTTGCTGTGGAAGTGGCAAGTGAACAACAAATGTTCTGATTCTATCAGTCAAAGACAAGTCTGTTCATGGAAGAGTTCTTCTCTTATCCTGTAGCTTTCTTTCATCTTTCCTTTTACTGCAACTCCCTGCATTGCTTTAGTTCAAAAAAAGCTACTGTTTACATTCATCTGTACAGTTGTGGTGGATTAACCCTAGCTGGATGCCACATGCCTACTAAAGCTGCTCTATTACTCTTCTCCTCAGCTGGACAGGGGAGAGAAAATAAAATGTAAGCCTTATGGGTCAAGATAAGCACAGTCAGCTATCACTCACCAGTTACTGTTACGAGCAAAACAGAGTCGACTTAGGGAAATCAGAGTAGGAAAATGACAAATAAACCGGAATCTTAAAAAAAAACCTCTTCCCATCATACTTTTCTTTTTCCCAGGCTTAACTTTAGACTTTAATTCTTTACCTTTTCCCCTCCCCCACTGTACAGGGGCTGGGCGTTGTAGTCAGTTCATCACATGTTGTCTCTGTTGCTCCTTCTTCCTCACAATCTTCCCCTGCTCCAACGAGAGGTCTCTCCCACGAGAGAAGGTTCTCCACAAAATTCTCCAGCATAAGTCCTTCCCATGGGCTGCTGTTCTTCACAAAGTGCTTCAGCATGAGTCCTTCCCATTGGGCGCAGTCTTTCAGGAGCGGACTCCTCCAGCGCGGGTCCTCCGTGGGGTCACAAGTTCTGCCAGCAAATCTGCTCCACTGCGGGCTTCCCAGAGGGTCGTGGCATCCACAGCATCCACCTGTTGCAGTGTGGGATCCTCCACAAGATGCAGGTGGGTCTCTGCTCCACCATTAACCTCCATGGGTTGCAGGGACACAGCTGCCTCACCATGGGCTGCACCACAGACTGCAGCAGAATCTACTCCAGTGCATGGAGCACCTCCTCCCCTCCTGCACTGACCTTGGAGCCTGCAGAGCTGTTTCTTTCACATATTCTCACTCCTGTCTTCTCTGGCTGCAGTTTGCTCCTGCGCAATAACTTTTTCCTCTTCTTAACTCTGTCATCCCAGTAGTACTGCCACCATCACTGATGGGCTCTGCCTTGGCTGTGGAGGGTTTGTCCTGGAGCTGGCTGGCACTGGTTCTATCAGACATGGGGAAGCTTTTGGCAGCTTCTCACAGAAGCCACCCCTGCAGCCCTCCTGCTGCCAAAACCTTGCCATGCAAACCCAGTGCAACAGTGTAAGAAATTCAGATGGTCATGAAGTTAATGGGAATTTTCCTTGACTACAGTGGGGTTGGGATTTAAAGTGATGTCAGACTCTGGCTTTATCAAAATTCTCTGTGAAACTTAGGTGGCAGTTTCTAGTTTCCAGGCTACTAGTACAAGCCTCATTCTCTTCAAAAGCCATGGAAGTGAAGTACACAAATATACTTCTTCAATAACAACTGATACTTGAGTTTTGAAGCTTGGTTTCCACAGTAGATGCAGAAACAGTAAATGTCATTTGAGTGTCTTGTAGTGTGAGCTTTGAAGTTTGTCAGTGCCATGTGTCCCAAGAAATTTTAAGTTTTGATATAGGAAAATGAGGGCAAAGACTGTTCATGTGCATTCACATGATAAAATTCACTGGTGCTGCTTCTTGTTTTTCAAGTCTGTACCACTCATTCTCTGTGATAGAAGGCCCTTGAGACAGGCAGGAGAGTTGGAAGAATCTGTTAGTCCAATACCTGGACGGTATTTCTGCCAAGATATTTTGCAGCCTTATGGGAAATAAAGATTTGGATTGAATCCCCAAAATCAGGCAGCTTTTCACATGACAGTGGCTGAAAAGCCTCAGTATCTGCTTTGAGGAGATGTTGTTGATGTGTATCTAAAATCTTTCCAGTCAGAAGCAACCAAAGTTTAGACTTCTGACTGAAATAAATCTCTAAATGGTCAGAACCACAAACCAGGACCCCTGAATCTAAGCTTCTTCTCATACCTCCCAAATCATAACCATAAAACCAAACATCTCTCTGATGTAAAAATCTTACTTCTTACTCTGGGTCATGGCTGTACAGCTCTGTCCAAATTGCAAACTAATAAATGCAAGGATAGCACTGCTGCTGTTGAACATGCTGCATATATAACTCCATGCATTAGCAACCCTTTATTCTGCAGCACTTGAAAATGACAAGTTTGAATCATAGATCAGTCAGATATGCTACAGTCTTTACTTCTACTCCGTGTCAAAAAATCCAAAAGCAGATGGGACAGTCCTGTGATCATCATCGCCCTTCATGGTTGTGTTGCCAGTCTGTATGTCTCTTCAGAAAGAGCAAGGATCATTTTGGGGAAAGAGAATTCCAAAGTGAAAAGCAGCATGTACATTTCTTCAAGGTATTCAGGATGATCTGTTCAACATCTGCTTTTCCATCAAGCTATTGGCCAAAACAGAGAAACTGAATAGATGTGAGATGAATGATTTGAGCAGAGCAACGTTTTGACCTAATTCATCCAGAAGTTACTGGCTTGGTGCAGGAGTAAAATTCTTTGGTTTGTGCTTGCAGAAAGAAGATCAGATAACCAGGCAATCTTTTCTGTCCCCTATATTTAGACACCTGTCTGCCTTGTTCAATGGAAAAAAAACATTATAGTGAGAGATACTGAATTGCCTGCTCTAAATTCTGATGTAGAAGTTGAGCTTAGTCAGAGAAATCAGTGCCAGAAAAACCTTTGCCTGAACACTCAGGTTCAGCATATGAAATTCACATTATAGTAAAAAATGCTGTGCATCCAAGGCAGAAAGTATCAGGCCATGAAAATAAGAGTATTTTAATAAAAACCAGTTTTATTTCTGTCTCAGAATGATCAGCAAGCATTCGCTTCTACTAATGTCAACAGCATGCATTACACTAAATTCTCTCTTCTTTCCCTGTTTAGTTCCAATGATTACATAAAGTAATTTCATTCTTTGTTAAGCCCTCAGTTGCATCATTGCTGCTAAAAGCATTCCCATTATTTGTTGAAATCTGACTATAGGGCTGACAGCCTACAGGTACTCCTGACAGTAAAAGCTTGCCACCAAAGTACCTATGACTGCAGCATGCTTTGAGATCAGCAGAAATGTTTTTCAATCTTAGCAGAAGCCAGAATGGTTTAGATCTCCAGGCAATACGGCTCTGACCCACTAAAGGCAATGGGAAGAAGTACAGAAGCTTTGCTTTTGGCAGGGAGAAGAACCCAGGATTCTTCTTCCTCACCCTCAAAAACGTTCTTTATTGTTTCTCTGAAAAATAATACTGCTTTAGTGTGAAGGAAAATAACCTTTCTTTCATAGACTTGATGGTTTGGGCACTTTGTTGATATTTGGGGGTTTTAATCTTGTCAGGCAAAGGAAGGGATAGTGACAAGTTTCCCATGGGGCTTGGTCAGAGCTCTGATCATTTTACAGAAAGCCAAAGTAGCAGCAAGAGTCAGTACTGCCATGTTTTAAAGGAATTTAGGTTTATTTTGCAGAGGATTCTGGGCCGAGGCACCCAAAGCAAGAACCGAAGTCCCCTGATTGCTCAGGCTAAGCACTTCATCACCATGGTCTTAGGTAGCTCTCATGCACTGATTTCTGGGGATCCAAATCAGTTGGCATCTAATTATCCCCACCCATGCATATGTGTGCAGAACCTGTGTGTATGTTCCAGATTCCATTCCAGGAGCTGTTTACAGATAGATCAGCAGTGCTGTGCAGCTCAGACACACAGCATTGGTCTTTCATACAGGAGAACTGGGAGATGCATCCCACCCACAGCTCAATTCTGTGTGGGAATATGACCCTATGTCTACCCACCTTGGCCTGATTGTCATTAAATAAATAAAAGAAGTCAAACTGCTGTGAGTCACCTAGTAGGTCACAGTTATAGAACCAGTAGCAAAGTGTACCAGCAGCATTTCTGCCCTGGCAGAGAGAAGTCTGTGCAAGCTGATTCCTTTCCTTCTTTCAGATTAGGGCTGTCATGCTGGAGGTTTTGCTCTGCTATCTGATCTGGCTGTCTTAGGTCTTATATCTTTGCTGCATTGCCAACTGCCGGATAAACCTGCCCTCAAAGTCAGCCTTTGCCATGTTTAGCACTGTGGCGGGTCTCTCTATATCTGAATCCAGTCCAAAGTTGAGAGACAATGTCTGCAGGAACCTGGAATTTTTCTTGAAATCAAACTACCTGTAATGTAATTTTTAGTTGCAGCTGGAATTACTGTAAACCTTAAGTCTGAAGAAGTATCTAGACAAAGAAGCCATATATGGTCTCCAAAAACGAGAAGGGTGCCATTCACCATGTGTTTAAAGGACTTCTGCCTTTCTTAGCATCACTTAATTAATTTGTTAATAAATCAGTGAAACTGTTCTGTTTCTAAAAAATGGGTTTTTTCCTTTTCTTAAGGATCTAGAGTTTGTCTGGGAAAAAAATTAAATTCTTTATTGCCTCCTCTAGACTTTCTTTTCCTAGGTATAAGTCTCAGGAAAATGGGACTGTTTGCTTCCCTTTGAAGTCTGTTGTTACCTCTCACATTCGATCTTTCTCAAGCACACTGGTGACATATTTTGGCAGATTTCTTGTGCTTTGGGCTCGTCAAACTGTATGTCCTTTCCATAATGACAAAAAAAGCAAAATCCAGTTTTATCTTAAAACAGGGATTTAATTTCCTCAAAGAATGTTGCGCCATCTTCTGTATTAAGTGCAATACAGAGCAGGTGTGTTGGAAGAGTGCAGTACTTTTATGGAGATCAAGTGCTGTTCTGGAATGCAAAACCAAGCCTGACTCTACCTTGATTTTCAAAAATATCTCTAAACTAATTTGCTGGTTTGCTTGACTTGGCTTCTTAGTGGATATTCTCCTCCTTCTTTGTTAGTACCAACATTGCCAAAGTGTTTGTACAGACTTTGAATATGTTTGCAATTTGTTGACAATGCAGTTTAATACTGAAAAGCATTTCTGCAGTCAACATAACCACATTACAGTGAATTACACACTAATGCTTAAATGAGGCTTTTAATCATCACAAGCTGATGCTTTGCTTCAAGTCAGTGCTTCTGGTGTGTGGCAGTTTTCAGAATTTAAGGTCAGAAGGGATTTCTAGATCAACTAGTCTGCTCCTGTCAAATTTTATTTGCCCTTGCTTCCCAAGTGCCTTCCAGCAAGGCACATACTCAAGATCCCTTTCATCATATCAGAATAAGGACCTTCCCATGTGAGATGAAATGTCCACCCAGACCATCATCCTGCCTCCTACATGAAACGTAATCCAGTGTTGACAAAAGTATAAGTCAGGATAAAAATGTGTGTATCTCCATGGCATACTTTCTTGTCTTTGAATATTAATACCCTGACAGTTTTCTCGCTCAGGATCCTTCTAAGCCGAATTCATTTTCTGAGTTTTATGTATAGATTTCCTTGAGTCCATCCTGTACTCTCCCTATCAATTATAGTAGACTTTAATTAACCACAAAATGCTCTAGTAGTCTTTTTTTATCCCCTTCAGTAGCGTAAATCTTTCTCTTTGTTTACACTTACACTTGGTTTGCTGGGTTTCTTCACCAGCCTAAGAAAGCCTTCAGCATGCAGAATTTTCATGTGCCTACACTTGTGCTCAGTCATCAAGTCACAGAACAAACATACCAAGCCCTGAAGAAGTGTCAGCTCTGCATATCTCAGTCTGACTAAGGCTTGCTGTACTAGTTCTCCAGGCTACTAGCACGAGCCACCTTTTCTCCAAAGCCATGTGGCTGTTAGAGGGTGCCTAGGCTAGGAACCACCTTTTGGCTTGGGAGCTGGCGTGCAGCATGGAGACAGAGTAAGCTTTTGTCTGGTTGCAAAGTTCTGTTCTGATTTCACTGAAGTGGGAGTTTTTTATGTCTCTGAAATAATTTGGTACTCTTCTCTGTCTTCACAGATTTTTAAATTCTACTTCCAAAATGTAAAGCCTTGAACATACATGCTTCCATCCATTCAAGCACCATGTTCCATTGCAAACCTGCTAGTGCTGAAGGGTGATACTTTCTCTTTGGGTGCTCTGTATTTCCCAGTACACACATTCAAGGACTGCATTCATCCTTTCAACTGTAGCACCACTCTGGTATGTTTGGTACTGCTGTCAATTTAATGTAATGTAGCTGTGCCCAGATATGATGAAAGCAACCAAACTTCAGTTTATCACAGATATGACCACATACTCTCATATCTAGAAGTGTAGCTGTGACCCCATGTGTAGAATTAGCAGTAATTCTACATAAAAAGTTTTATTATATGCAGTATGGTGTTGCCATGCCATACTTATCTCTTGACCTGTAATGTATTAGTGATAAAGACACCATATGAGTCCTGGAGTTTTTCCTAAAGATAATCACTCAAAACTTGTTTCTGTCTGGGTTTTTTTAAGGGATATTGGAGAGATCTTGAACTTAATCTTTGCTAGATTTTGCTTTTGTAGGAGCGTTATTTCCTTTTTTCTGTGAGAATTCCTGAGAGACACTACTCCTCCCTAACTATTTCTAAAGAGTCTAAACTGGAAGGAACTCAAAAAGATAGTTTCCTTCTTTAGAAAATGTTTGTCTTTATGGATATCACTATTAAGAAACCTTTTCTGTGGTCATGATGACTGTTAAAAACTTGTATATTTTTAGTTTAGATTTGTTAGCTATAATATAGATTTAATCAGGCTTTTGATAATATTTTTATTATTATTTATTTCCTCTCTCTCTTTCTCCCTGCCCAGAAACACACAGCCTTTTCTTCCTCTTGAGTTTCTGATGAGGAACTGCTGTCCACATGTTTCTTGTGTGGTCTGTAGTCATAAGCTGCAGTTCTTAAATGTTTGTTTTTCTTTGTGGTTGTATGAAAATGTTGTAGGGATAAAAAACAGTTCATACCTCTATTACATACTGTCAAAAAATGACAACACTTTCAGAGGTCAAAATTTGCATCCACACTTGATTGTGAAGGCAATACTATAAAAGCCATATATGCAGCAGTCAGAGTGAGACCACTAGAATTGTATCATACCTAACATTAAAAGAGGGTGAGAAAAATAATTATTCTTCCTGCTCTTTTTGTTGAGGTGGCACATTGAAAGACAATTGTACTTTTTTCTTACAAACAGGAGGTTAATCAAGTGGTTCAGATTTAGAGTTTAAATCTGTAATAGGATCCAAGCAGTGCCGACCCTTTCAGAGAAATGGCATCTTTATGTTCCAGATGTTTTCCCTATTTACAAAGGGAACATTTTTTTCCTCCAAATTTCACAGATCAACTCAGTGACCAGGAGTGTTACAGACTATTTTTATAAGGATGCAAACTACTCTATACTTGATTCTGCATACTCTTCACACTGGCCAGTTCTACATTTAAGTCATTGTTTAGTTTTAAAAATAAATATAAGGGATGTTTTTTCTCTTTTGATGATCCCACCTCTTTGGATGCCTTAATCATCTCAATCAGAAGACGCCCCTATCCCAAAGGACTTCTCTACTGAAATAAAAATTTGGCAGTGTGAGTTTTTATAAAAGCATTTTTTCTGGGCTAAGGTGGAGCAGAATGGCTATTCTGTAATTTCCAAACTGGTAAGTCTCCTGGGGAGGATACCCTGCTTATGTAAATTAGAGTTACTTCTGGTAGGGAAAGCACTGCTTTTATTTACCGTGAGACTGAGTAAGAGCCATTTCATTTGTGAACTGGAGAGAAGTAACCCGATTCCTCCCACATGCACATATTCCCCAGAGAAAGTGGGTCTTGCTGGAGGAGGTGGTTTGGATCAAAGGCTATTGACACTGCACAAAAAAATGAGGAGAGAACAATTCAATACAAGTGTTTAATTGGATTTTATCAGAAGGACTGTCAAATGAATGCAATGCCAGGGAACTTTACCTGCAGCTTTTCATTACAGTTTCTCTGTCAGAAAAACTGTGCCTTCTTATCTGTGCTGTTACTTGAGCAGTGTCTCACAGCATTAGAGGTTGGGGCCACACATTCAGGATATTGTGTGTCATTGCCAAGTCTGTAAATACACTTCATGTTTGTTGGCAGCTCCTCTGTCCATTAACATTACATCATCCCTAGACCAAACCCATGATAATGAAAACATTTTCAGACCAAGCAATTCAGCTTCTGACTTAAAAGTCCCCAGTATAAAAGGTTACCTCAGTCCATAGGTACTGTGTACTCTCAGTAGCTTGCTTCCTTTTCCAGTACCTATCCTGTTTGTGAGTTTTGAAAAAATGTTAAAACCAAGTTTATTTTAAGCCAGATGAGATTGTCGGGTGGTCAGATTCTTCTGAATCATCACAGCTATCAAGTATCTTCTGCAATTCTGTACTTTTTGAATATTCTGTGTTGCCAGAAGAACTCTTTGCTCAGGTACAACTCTTTGATCACTGTAGATAAGAAAAGAATGGAGAAGGATTTCAGTTTTGTATTTCAATCAGGCCCTTTCAGCATCATCCTGTTCCATACTAAATCCATGACCTTTTAACTCAGATCAGTTGTATTGCTCAATAATGGAAAAGTTCCACAACTTCTCTGAATTGTTTTTTCAGCTTCATCTTTGTGTAATTCTTGTATTTTGTTTTCAGCTAGACAGAGGTGCTGAGATTGCTGGAGTGGTCACTGCTCTCATGGTCATTGACAAAATCCTCTGAACCTTCTTTCAGCTTTTCTAAGTTTTCAGCTTCCCCATATAGTTCATTGTTGCCTTAGTTGCATTTGGGGCTTTGATTTAAGTCCTTCTCATGCTCAGCATGAAATTCAGCATATACTTGGTAATTAGCTTTGGATATACCAGAGGATAATTCTCTTCAGAATTCTGCTGTTTGCCATTAGCAAGCAATGCTATCAGTCCTTCCTTCTTGTGATTCCTCAGGGGAATTGTAGTGGGTTAACACAGGTGTTTGTTACAAGCTTCTTTCTCGATAACATTTCAAATGTGTCAAATCAAACTTCTAAACCAAGCAGATACTTGAAAATGAGAAAAGGTATGATTCCTGTGCTTGAGCAGAATCTCACACTTTTTTCCATTAGCTGAGAAAGTTTAAAAGATAAGTTTTTCTGGTTATTGTTTTAACTACTTTGAATATTCTAAATGGTGATTTTCCTTTGGGACGTAATGCAAGAAATACATTTCACCATAGAGAGATATTACTGGTATTAGAGTTACTGATTTTGACTTCTTACATTTAATCACCCATACTTCTAATTTTTGGTAGCATTCACTTTCATTCCTCCTTTATAGTTTCACTTGCAAAATCAATCCACAGACCAAGAGTGTGAAACTATGAAGTTACTGAATCCTTCTTGTAGGGGGGATACATAAGTAGAAGTTAGGAGAAGTGGTGTCAGAAGCGAGGTGTCTGGAATGGCCAGAATATTGTCAGTTACAGTAGCTGCTCTGTGTACCGTTAAGACTCCATGAAAAACAGAATCACATTAACAGGGATGCTGCCCAGTTTAAGTTATTAATGAGCACATCTTCTGTGGACACACTGAGTGTGCACACAGATCACTGCATTTCTTCTTGTCTGGTTAAAACCACAGAAAACTCAGTAAAGCTTGACCTACAGAGTTTGTGTTTGGATGACAGGAAGTGTGCCACTAAAACTAGCCAAAGTTCATACAGTCATAGAAAGTTCCTAAGTACCAGATTTTTAAACACTCGGATGAGGAATACAAAGTTGGTGAAATAGACTCATTTTAATAAGTTTTAAAATGCTGTTGTTATGGTCTGAATGTCTCCAATACCTGGAAATCAAACCTTAGCATTGATTGAGCCTAACTGAATATGATTAAATGCAGTAGAAAGCCCAGGCAAGTAGATAAATAAATATAAAGCCGTGAGGGAAGACTGATATTATCATTTAAATAAAGTTTGCATTGCAAGTATGGGCTTCTACGTTTCCTGTCTGTGTCAGGGGGTTCCAGACAATGTCACTTACCAATTATGCTTTCAGTAAAAAAAAAAAAAATCAAAAAGTTAGATCTCCCTAATGCTAATTTAACACAGTAAATGAATCATGTCTGCTGAAAGGAAGCCACAATGCATATTTTACATAGAAATGAGTGTTCCTTGAGGACTGTGAAAAAACTGACAAAGGAGATTTTAATGGAAATTAATAACCTCCTTAAAAATAGAATCAGGGCTGCAGATACTTATTAAATTATATTAAGTACATTTAGACAACTTTTTATGCGTCACTCATCAAAACTTAAACCAAATCTTGATGCTTGGTTCCAAGTCTGGGAAATTCATAAAACAAATATGTGGCAAAGAAATGGCACTTCATTAAATTCTAAAAACTGTATTTGTAAAATGAAGGTACAACTGGGTGGTGGTTGTGCTGACAGGGACTAACCTACTTACAGCTATGCCCTCCTGCCTTTTCCCACGGGAGACTTTATGTTCTAATTATCTATCGTGATTTTTTTCCCCTTGCTTCTACTTTTTGTTAACAGAAGCTATAAATCTTAGAATAAAGACACGAAGCAATCTTTATGAACTCTGATTAACACCTTGCTAATGCTTTGCAGCTACCTATGCTGCTACACAAATGTGACACTTTTCTTGTCCCAAGTAAAGGAAAAAATAAGTTCATGTGTTTCATAAACACCTAGGATTATTAGCATACTTATGGTGTCTTTAAGATACTCTAGGTGTATTATTAAAGGAGGCATAACTTTAACACTCCCAAACTTCTGACTGAATAGAGAATATATCGTTTTAAAAATAATCATCTTCTTACACTTTGTTTTAAACAGAGGGAATGCATATGAGGAGCACTGATGCGAAGAAAACTTCCCGAAGGTCAAGCAAAGGCGAACTCGGCTAGTGGGGAATCGCCTTCCAGAATAGACTGCAGCCTCAGCCTTCCACTGAAACAGTTGCACAAGGTGAATACATTGTGATAGTGCTTCTAACTATCTGCCCTTAAAGGAGATTTTTGCTCATCATCCAGCACGGTGTAGGGATCAGTTGTCAGGAAAGGGACTGCAGTGCCTGCAGACTGATTAAAATTTCTTTCTGCAGAGCAACGGGAAAAGCAGAATTGCTTTTCAGGCTGTTGAGGTGCTCATCGGGGCCATCCCCCGTCCCACCAAAGAGCTCAGGTTTTCGGGAGCTGAGCTAGAGCAGTTAGCCGCGGCAGGGGTGGATCCCCCAGGGAAAGGAGAAGCGGCGGCTTAGCCCCGGAAACCAGACACAGCCCCGCCTGCAGAGCGGCGGCCCCGAATACC
>PYHW01010255.1:4182935-4206634 GCA_013186435.1 Turdus rufiventris
GGATGCTGAGCGCTGTTGGGTCTGTCCCGCAGGTGATGGCCGCGCCGCGGCGGCCGGCAGCGCTCCGCACGGACCAGGCGCGGCGCCGGCGCAGGTAGCGCGGCTCCATGGAGGGCAGCGGAGCGACCCCCGAGGAGGAGGAGAGCGGGGCCGCGAACGGCGCTCCCCCGCCGCCGCCGCCGCCCACGCCGGCCGCCCCCTGCGGCTTCAGCTCCTCCCTCTGCTTCAGCGCCGCCGCTGCCGAGCCGCAGCCGCCCGCGGCCGGCGGCCGGGTGGTGCAGAGCCAGTGGGAGATCAACAACGCCGCCTGCCCGCCCGAGGAGGAGGATGAGGAGGTGGTGGGGCCGCGGGAGCGGCCGCCGGAGGAGCCCGACCTGGTGATCGAGGTGTCGGGCCGCCGCATTCGGGCGCACAAGTCGGTGCTGGCGGCCAAGAGCGACTATTTTCGTGCCCGCGCCTCACGGGACGTCCTGCGGGTGAAGGGGGTGAGCTACGGGGCGCTGCGGCTGCTCATCGACTACGTGTACACGGCCCGCATGGGCGAGGTGCGGCACGACAACCTGGCGGAGGTGGTGAGCGGCGCCCGCGTCCTCCAGATGCCCTGTGCCCTGCACTGTGCCGCCGAGGCCATGCGCGCCCAGCTCTGCCTCGGCAACTGCTACCAGCTCCTCTGCCTGGCCAAGAAGCAGCGGCTGGCGGAGCTGCGGGAGGCTGCCTATCGCTTCATGAGCGATCATTACCTGGAGGTGCTGCGGGAGCCCAGCGTGTACGGCCGCCTAAGTGGCGCTGAGCGGGACCTCATCCTGCAGCAGCGCATGGATGCCGGCCGGCCCTGCCTGCTGGTGGCCGAGGTCAGCGACGCCTTCGAACGGCCGGGTGGTGGCAGCCGGCCACAGAGCCGCGAGAGCAGTCGGCCGCAGAGTCCCTCCTCCGTGGTGTCGCTGGAGGAGAGCGGCTCCCTCATTCACTGCTACCACGAGGCCAGCGGCGAGTGGAGGGTGCTGACGCGCCTGCCCGAGGAGGCCAATGCCAAGGGCTGCGCCATGTGTGTCCTCCACAACTACCTCTTCCTAGCAGGGGGCATTGTGACCGGGCCGGCGGGCAGCGAGCCCAGGGCTCGCCTTTCCGACAAGGTCTTCTGCTACAACCCCCTGACTGACACCTGGAGCCAGGTGCGGCCGCTGGCTCAGCCCCGCTCGCAGCTCAAGCTGCTGGCCCTGGATGGTTACCTCTATGCTGTGGGGGGCGAGTGCCTCTTCACTGTGGAAAGGTACGACCCGCGGGCCGACCGCTGGAGCCCTGTGGCACCTCTGCCCAAGGGTGCCTTTGCTGTCGCTCATGAGGCCACCACTTGCAATGGGGAGATCTATGTGTCAGGAGGCTCCCTCTTCTACCGCCTGCTCAAATATGACCCCAAGCGAGACGAGTGGCAGGAGTGCCCTTACAACAGCAGCCGCCGGCGCTCTGCTGACATGGTGGCCTTCAAGAGCTTCATCTACCGCTTTGATGTGAGCAGTGGTCGTGGTGGGGAGCAGGGCCCCGGCGGCGGGATGAGCGGCGGCGTTGAAGTTTTCCGGTACAACACAGTGGCCAAGTGCTGGAGCCAGTGCGCCAGCCTGCGGCCCAGCGGTGGCCCCATCCAGCCCTTCCGCTGTGCCCCCTTGGGCAACACCATCTACTGCGTCAACCGGACCGGCACCCTTCGCTTCAGCCTAGCCCAGGACGGTGAGGTGGAAGCAGATGGTGGGCTCAAGGGCACCTTTGACAGCGAGCTTCTCAAAGCTCCCTTGGATGCCAAAGGTGTCCTCCTACCCTTCGTGCTTACCCTGCCTGAGAGGCTGGACAAAGCAGGGGACCAGGAAGGCTCCCTCCCACTTTAAGGTGGCCAGCCTGGCCCTGGCTTCCTGGCAGGGGAATTGGGTTGCAGATCCACAAACTCCCATCTACAGAGGGGACCCTCTCTATTGTGTTTGCAGAGAAAAGGGACTTCCCCTTTCCTCCTCTCTGGTCTCAAGATGTTGAGCTGGTTTTAACTCAGTTGTAACTCTTCTCTTGTTTGCTGTGCTTTGTGTGAAAAGCCAAGCACACAAAAGTAAAAGCTGCTATAAAGGATAATCTCTGGATTATGTTTGTGCCAATCCCCAATCTGTGTAAAACGTTTATACACCTGAATTTCTAAAATATTCTGACAACAGTGTCATAATGGGACGTTAGTGTTGGTTGTGTGTTTACACGTAGTTGGTATCTGGGCTGGAGCCTTTTCTGTCATTTGTGGTTTTTTTCCCCTCTGGGATGATACTGAGGGATAAACATTGCTGGCAACATAGTTTAGCTGCATTTGTTTTCATGTTAAACCAACTATTTCCTGTGTTTAAAAAGTATAGGAAGAACATCTCCATCACAGCCTTTCATTTCTGGTGCAATAGATGGTTTAAGGAAGCTGTGGCATTGCGTTAGTCCCAGGAATTTCAACCACATATGATTTTACAGATACCAAACTTAATGTTTTAAGTAACACAAATGTGTGCCATATGTTTTACTTGGAATACAAAGAAAAAGAAAAAAAAAGTCAAGTTACCCTTATAAAATGTGGCATTTTATGGTAGATATGAAATGTTGATATCTTCTTTATTTGATAAAGGCAATGGTTTCTGTATGAAAAGATACTTTTACTTTTTTTTTTTTTTTAATCAGAGATTTTAAATTTAAAATGAACTGAAACTGTTCAGACTGCAACCAGTTTTCATGACCATGTATGCCACTAGAGCTGGGGAAAGGCTTTGTACTTCATATGCTCTTTAGTTAACTGCAGGTCAAGGAAGGTTAACCTAAAATGACCTGTGGCAAAAAGTCTTTTCCCACTTATTTCAAGACCATCAAAAAGGGGACATGGAAAATAGGAATGTGCTTGCTACACGTTCATTATGTTGTGCACTAGCATGATGTTACTTCCCTGTCTTTTGATTGAGAGACTGCTTTATTTATTTTGAAATAATGATTGCTGTAATCAATAAGTCCTTGTTAATTGCAGTACGTGTTGATGGCATACGCTGTCATTGTGATTTTAAACTGCCCAGGAGTGTTGTTTGTGGGGCAGCATCCAAATGAGGCAAAACCATACAAAACTTCTTCCTGCCTGTGGAAAGTTGGAGCACACTTTTTGTCATGTTATTCAGAACTGGAAAACAAAAAATGTCTATACAGACAGACTATATTGAAAAGGGCACATGCGTTTATTTTATACATTTATATTTTAAAGAAAAATCAATAGGCAAGACAAATGTTCCAGCTTTATGGTAAATCACTGAGAAACCTTTTCAGAAAAAAGAACCTGTGTTTTTGCTGGTACATTTCTGTATATTCAGCATGGACTTGTACGGACTGTGGAAGAGAATTGTTTATACTCAAAGCTCTAGTACAGATTCATATTTTAGAAAGACATGGGGACCTTGCATCAAAAAAAGCAGATAATTTTATGTTTTATTATGATGTTTTTTGTTAAACAGGACTTTAGCATTCTTATGCATAATTGCTAGTTCCAAAGGAAGGCAGCAGGCTCTGTCCTGTGAGACACCATCTGTACAAAAGAGAATAGTGAACTTCATAGATAATTCTTTCCTTCACTTTAATGTTTGAAGCTTTTTTTTTTCTCTTCTCATTGTTGTTGCACAGGGTTTTAATGCAGCTAATCTGGTTAGTCATTCTGTAGAAAACAGTGGTCCAGTCCTAGAAGTTCTTAGCCAAGTGAGCCTGTTGCCTAGTGAGCTAATTAAAGCATCAGCCAGGCAGGAGCTGTAGGCCTGTGGAGTCTGACATTTATCTTAGCCTCAGTACAGGTTGGTGCAGTGGAATTTAACATCCTTCTCAGAATATTTGATTTAATTCTCAGACGAGAATCCTTGGGAATATTGACTCTAAATTAAATTACAGCACTGTAGCTTGAGCAGGAAAGAAAAATTACATGTTTGCTTTCAGCATAATTTTTATGTTAACTGTAGAAATTATTTCAAGCTGTGTAGTGCAATGCTTAGGTGCATACTTAGACTAGAGATGTAAGTGCTAGGCCAGATTTTGAAACAGTAGCATCACCAGGAACACACACAAGGAAATGTCTGTTATATTGCAATACAACACAGTCTCATTGCTCAAAGACTTGTGTAGTATGTAGCGCAGTGAGGTATCAAGCCAGGTTTTGCATTCCTATTAATTAAGCATTAATTAAGCACTTTCATTCTGCTAATGCATGAAAATGCTTCTAAATGAGTTTTGGGAAAGTTCCATGACTTAAGATGTGACAATAATCCACAAACTTTTGGGATAGAATGAACCATATCCTTTCTTCCAATATTTATTGCTGTACACTATGAAAAAAAAACATTTAGTAATAAGTTCTACAGTTATAAGTGTTCAGCAAACCTGCAGTGGTTTGTGTTTTTGCTAGCTCCTATTTTTAAAAAAGTTGAATCCAGTGCTTACCTGCTTTCACTGTTTATATAGTGTCAGTGGGGAGAGTCTGGGCTTCATTAGTAGCTGTCTATCAAACCTGTTTCCTTTGTACACTGCACAGTCACAGCCTGATGATTAACAACAGAGGCATGTTTCTAGCCAGATTTCCTACTCCGTGGCCTCTGTTTCCTCACTGGTAGGCCTGAGGCAGGTTTGCTGAGAGTTGTTTTCTCCCCCAATTATATCTTTACAAAGAATCCCCCCCCCCAAACTTGGCTGCTAAAACCAGATTTTAGTCTTCAGGCATTTAAAGACTGAAATTGTCATCCCAGAGCCCTGTAGTTTTAATTAAACCTAACAACAACTGTCTCTTTGACATGTGGAACTGCTGAGCAGTTCCCTCCACTCATTTGGAACTGCTCAGAGCAGTTCCACACCTACCTAACAAAAAGGGCTAGGCCACCCTCAAGTTGTGTTTGCATATGTTTTGCTTCTAAAAACAGCCATTTTATCTAGAGTAGCCTGAAGTCTACCCTGTTTGCATAGGAACACAGAGATCGGTATGTGCTTTCTTAGCCTGCTGGCATTCAGTCCACTCTTCAGTCCAACTCTGGTTGTCAATGGACTAAAGGAAATCTTGGAGCTAGTCCATGATATCTAAATATTTAAGCATTTTGCATTGTATGTTAATTGGCTAAAAGTCACACAAATGATCAAGTTAGTCATCCTCAGTGATCTGAGACTAGCTAGAGACATAGTTTGCCCTGCTGTTTTTCTTCCCCCTGAATCTTACAGTCCTCCCATTTTAATGGGATGCACAGGAGATAGTTGTCCTAATTTTTCAGGGAGTAATTTTTCCTCCCTAGACTACTCCTAATTTCAAGGTTGTCTGCTAGAGAATTTAGGCTTGAATTCCCTTAATATGAGTAAGGACTAAACTGGGGCCTTGCACTTCATGTGTGTGTGCACATTTTTAAATCTTGATGGCTGTTTGGGGGAACCTCCTCCTGCAGCTCTTTCTTGGGTGAGCTTCATGCAAATCCTCCAAAAGCACGCATAGGCTACTGTACATTGAGTTCTGAGTAAATTCCAGGTCCCACCTCCCGGATGGGTAATTCAGCATAGATTTAGTATGAGTGGCTACAATCAGGCAGGTTTTCTCTGGAATGCTTTTGCAGACAGGGTCTCTGTTTTGGGTTACCAGTCTGAGGTGAGCTACTCCATGCACTGTGCTGGGGATGGGGATTCTTCTCAGGGGTGCCACCTTAGCAAGGGGGCATTGCAGTACCTAACAATGACATGCCTAAAGCTTTCATTGAATCTAAAACTAAATCCCAATATCAGCAAAAGCATGCTGTTAACAGATGAAACTTCACTGTTTCTATTAACTATAGAAATCTTAATCGCAGCAAAAGCATATGCACAAATTCTGTTTACACTTGAAACTAAGTAAAACAAAATAATTGGCAAAAGAATAACCCTGTTTGATCAAAACTGGCACTGTTAAGCAACATGGGGAGGATGTCAGTTATACCCTAGTAATGACTGAAAATATGTAGTCGCTGATGTAAATTCTGTCCACAGAAAGTTTCTTTGTAAATAAATACCTGATAAAATTTAAAGTGATAAAAGAATAAATTTCTCACATGAAAGCCATACCTCTCCTGTGCTGTTTGATTGGCTCTCAGAGTGCTGTATCCCAGTTACCACTATTCATGAGTGGCTATTGCTTTTCCTGATTTACATCATGTATTCCATTGACTGCTCCATAGATGTGTTAACCTTCATTATCACAAAGCTTAACAGTGATGCTGGTGCTTTGTATCAGGGCTGATATGAAGTATTTTCTGCTGGAATAACTCCAGATCTAGACAGAATCCTAACTTTGGGATTTTGTTTTTTCCCAGTAGCATTGCTCCTGGGAAACTTAAAAAAAAACACAAGAAGAGGAAACAGTTTAACTGTTCAGCAGTCATGGTAAAAAGTATTTTATTGATTTCTCTCTTTTTTTTGCTGTTGTTTTGCACACCAGATTGGTGCTGGTTTAACAGAACTGTTCTGTTTGGCTATTACCAATAGTATGAGTCCAAGTACCATTGTAGCAAAGTATGTTTTTACCTATTTGTTGCCTCAGCTGCTACTCTGAGGTAATGCAGTGGAAGTTTGTAATAGTTCCATTAATTTTTAGGTTACTGGAAATATTCTGACTTTATATTACTGCCACTGAAAGCAGAGATTGACACACAAACTCAGTAAAATTGTGAGCTCAGAATATGTAATCACACATTTTTCATTTGTTTTGGCCTACTGCATCCTGAGAGCTGCTGGAATGAACCCACTGGTTTGAGAAATCAGCAGGAATGCTGATTTTGGCTGGGATGGAGTTAATTTTCTTCACAGTAGCTGGTGTGGGGCTGTGTTTCAGATTTGTGCTGAAAACAGCAATGATAATAGAGATGTTTTCATTGTTGCTGAGCAGTGCTCGCACAGCGCCCAAGCCTTTTCTGCTCCTCACCCCACCCCACCAGGGAGGAGGCTGGTGGTGCACAAGGGCTTTGGAGGGGACACAGCTGGGACAGCTGACCACAGGGATATTACAGACCCTTTATTATCATGTTCAGCTTATAAAGTTGGGGGAAGAAGAAGGAAGGGAGAACATTTGTACTGATGGTGTTTGTCTTCCTAAGTCATCTCTGTGTGTGTTGGAGTACTGCTGTCCTTGGGATGGCTGAACACCTGCCTGCCCATGAGAAGCAGTATATGAATTCCTTGTTCTGCTTTTGCTTTGGTTATTAAACCGTCTTTATTTCAACCCATGAGTTTTCTCACTTTCTCCCTTCTTCTCTTCCCCAAATCACTGGGAGGAGTGAGTGAGTGGCTATGTGGGGCTGAGCTGCTGGCTGTGGTTAAACTGCAACAGCAGGCTGTTTTGGAGACTAACTTTCATGAATTACTCAAAGGAAAGAAAGGGGAATGAGGGGTAGGAGGGAAAAGATTAATTCAGAGTCAGAAGTACCTACTGTATATCCAGTTGAAACAGCAGGGAAGAGAAACCACAGTTGGTACTTGAGAGTGATGACTATAGGGCCAGGTTTTTTTCAAATATTTCTTAAGCAGTTTAGGTTTTTACCAATTATACTGCTAGTCTTACAGTTCTGCACCTGCAAAGCCTCTCAAACAACCACAGTGTTTAATAAGCTACCTTTTGCAGGAGTCTCTTGCTTTGCTTTTAAGTCTTAGTAGATAAACCCTGGACAAATTTGTGAAATCATGAAATAACAATGTCGATGCTGCCACTTTCAACAGATTAACTAATGCAAATTCTTTAGACAATGTTCACAGTTCAGGTGAATTATATGTGTAACTGATGTATTAATAGTTTCATTTTTGAAGCATATATAGGTAAAGCTTTTTATGTACTCCCAACTTATGTTGTAATGAAATAAATACTTTAAAAAAAGCTTATGCTCCCCGTTAGGGATTTCTGGGTAATTGTCGTTTTTTCTTTGTTATACGTCCAGTCAGTAAATGGTATTACATTTTTTCTTATAAAGCAAAGACAAAATTATACAAATTATCACACAGATAAATATTTAAGTAATGTTTCTAAGTCTAAGCAAAAAAGGTATGTTTTAATTTCACAGTGCCCTGGGTGTTTGGAACTTGAAAGATTCTGCAGTGAAAGCATTTTCCCAAGTGTAGATTAGCATGTACTCCAGCTGAGTTTTATTTCCTTTTTTCTTTTTTGTTGTCAGTATCTTAAAGTGCATTACTCATTTATTGAACTTACGTGTAGGGTTTTCCAGGATACTCTCCTGTATTATGTCACACATGTCAGATTTTTGGCTGGAGTAGATTTACAGCAGCGTAAGTAAAAGCAGAATCAAACACAATTTAAATTCCCTACTTTGTCTCCTACTTATTTTCTCATCAGATGTTTTGATTGACATGAGATCATATGACCTGTTTGAAAACTCCAGTATTCATAGACTACGTGGGGTTGGATTTACTGTAGTTTCTGTTATTTCCTTATCTGTTGCAACATGCAAATTTTCTTATATTTTCTTAAGAAGGGCTAAATTCTATTCTTGATTAAACCAGGGCAAATCTGGAATAGCTCAACCAAACATCTTAGATTACCAGAATTTCTTTTTCCTTTAAGCTCCAGAGTTTGGAGTCTGTTATAAAATCACTGGGGACCTCCTTTGGAAAACAAAACTAAAAGCTTTGATTGACTAAAACTCAAGCAGTCACTTGCATGTATTTTGGGGGCTTTTTCTTCACTAGAATATAAAATTTTTAGCTCTAATTTTTCTCTGTGTTGTGAACTGCACATTGGGAAGTTTCGTGGCAATGAAGTTTTATCTCCGGTATATACTCCTGCTTGATTCGTTGAACATTTTGCACTTACATCTCTCAGGATGCTTAGGCCCCAAGCTCAAACGTCAGGTGTAAACTGGTAAATTATGTGGCTGGGCCCAGTAACCCGTGCCATGATTAATTTTCCAGTTCTGAAATGCAAAACCAAACAACTGTAACACAAAAAATTTGGATTTCAAAGTCCTCTCAATTTGGGCACACAAAATCCCCAGTTTCCAAGTATAATGCATTATTTGTGTCCATTTATTCAAAATTCACAGTAAGTTTCCATATAAAAGCATCTGCAGGCAGATGATGTTGACCTGTATTCCCCTGAAGGCAGAGGAGTTTTGCTGCAAAGACAAACCTTCAGTGGCTAGACTGCAACCAGGGAAGTCACATAGAGCTGTGAACTCCTGTGTCATACTGAGTAATTACCAAGTGAACAACAGTGTCATCAAACACAGGTTTACAGGCTATGGACAGATGTACCTATCATGGGTGGGGACAAAGGAAACTCAAATCAGTAGCTGTTAGTGCTGGGACTATGCCTAGAAACAAATCCCATTCTTGTTTCAGGATTGCATTGTCTAGGCAGCTGTCAAGAGAAGAAAGAGGTCCTAGGCTAAATAACAGCATGTGGCTAAAAGTAGGTCGGGAAGCAATAAATGTGGGGTACCTGGAGGCTTCTTCTTGGAATGAGTGTGAAGAGAATCTGTGTCTCATAAAGCCCAACAGGAGCAGCTGCTGGTGAGCAAGCTCAGGCAGGCGGAGGGGAGCACGACTGTGTCTGCCAGCAGGGACACCTGCCTGCTAGGTCACTGGCAGTGAGCAGTGACAAGAAGGAGCTGAGTGAGCAACCTCTGAATGACAGCTGTCCTGATGCGGAGTCCTTGGGAAGGAGAGAGGAAACAATAGATGCCTGCCTGTCTTGTGCCATGCCCTTCGTTACTGTGCTCTCTCCCTGTGCTGGCAGTGCCAGTTCTCAAATTCCCTGCTGAGCAGCTTATTCATGGAGAGTCTTGAAGGTGATGACTTTTTAGACTCTTTTTTTTTTAATTCTTTTTTGCCTGGTTTTTTTTTGTCTTTTTTTTTTTTTTTCTTATGCAGTCTTCTCTTTTTTTACTCCTTTCATAATATTTTTTTCCTTTAGAAGTTGTGTGTATTTCTCTCTCTACACAAACATTTATTTCAGTAGGTAACACAGGGAGTCTGTGAATTTGGAAAAATTACCTATGGAAGATTATTGAAAATCCTTTTCTCAAGAGGCAAACTTTCCTTCCATAGCCAGATAATTTTTTTTCCCTTAATACTGCCCTAAATTTTTAGATGAAGTGTGGAAGACCCAATCTATCTGCTTTTTGGCAAAATGGAACCATGAGCTGTTCACTTCCTAAGGAAATAAAGTTGTAGGCAATTAAATTAGTCATAATGCAGACTTAAGGCAAGAGTTTGGCACCTTTTGTTAAACTTACCTGAGCTTTCAGTCACCGCAGACCTGCAGCTACAGGAAAAGGTAACTGCAGGATTAAAGTATTGATCAGCTTGGAGGTCTTTGAGGAATAAAGTAAGCTCAAACTGGCAGAATAAATTTAATTCCCACACCACCTAGAAACCATTATCTCAGTGATCAGGGACTAATTTGCTGACAATTTGTTAGTGTATTACAGATGAAGGTGGTTCTTTTTTCCTGTGTCGTCATGATCCCCATCTCCATGTCTCATCCCTTTCTGTTCCCTGACCTGATTGGCAGTTCTTTGCACATGTGAAAAATCATTGCAGATTTTGACAGCAGAAAATGTGTAGGAATTACCTATTTACCTATTCTGCACAGGTAAGTGTATCCATCATCTGCAATGATGGATCATTTGTCTCTCCCATATTTTTCTAATTAAAGAAATACTAGAATCTTTATTAGAACTAGAGAAATAAAAGCTGAGATTAAAAATAACTTTAGGGAATGCAAATAAGGAAAATAAAGTTTTTCCCGTACTGGCAGTCTCTTTTTAGATCATAATAAAGTCCTAGACAGGCAGAGAGTCTTCTTAAAAATACATTTTAAACCATTAGGAAAATGCAAAATCATGCAGGTCCACGGGAAGGTTCCTGGGCTGGGAGCAGCATGGTGCAGGAATTCCATGGGCTAATTAAGAACCTCTTTCCTTTACATTCTTACTGAAGTTCTCTGCTCCTATGTATCTACTGAAGCAAATGCTGATTCTGACTGTGTAATTCAGGAACACACCTTGGAGGTGCAGTACTCTATATCACCCTATTCTAAAGCAAATGAAGCATTTCAAAATACTTACTGAAAGGAAAATTGAAAGAACCCCCTTAATCATCAGCTTCCTTTGTATCTCCTTCTAAAGTGCTTCTTCAATTAATCCGTGGTTATTTAAATGTAGATTCTGTGTCCAAGTCTGGTTTGCCTTTGACAGAGTTGGACTATAAAGGTACGCTGGTGGTGCATGTGGAATATTTGGCAAGCCTGGTCCATAAAAAGCCCATGTTGGCTCTTACTCAGCTGACTGACACACTAATGGGAAGGAGCCCAACCTGTCATTTAACACATGATTCCTGCTGTCTGCTATATCAGGCTTTTTGAGCAGGTTGTTAGTTTACAGGTGTGTGTCAGGGTACCTATAATTACATATGCCTATGACACATTTTTTATCCAAGTCTAGCTAGGGGCATTGTGCCTCCAGGCAAGAAGAGGAAGTCTCTGCTCATGCTTTCTTGTAAGCAGCGACTGGAAGGCCATGGGAAACAGACTTTGTTCTGGCTGCCACTGCTTTCCTGACCGAAGTGCCTGGCTCAGTGCCCGCAGAAAGGAGAAAAGCTGTATATTGCCTCTCCCAAAAACAAGAAGGCACAGCGGTTCAGTTCTTACTCCTTTGTAGGACTCTGGGGAAAGCACACTTCCAGACTTCCTCTTACTCATATTACAAGGTTGCCCTTCAGTCCCATGAGCCAAGAAAAAAGCTCAGCTTACATGTGGTAAAAAAGAACATGTAAAAGTTATTTTTGAAGGGGCAATAAAAAAATCGGTATTTGCAGTGGCTATCCTTGATGTTGCTACTGTGTTTGAAACAGCTGGAGTGTAGATCCCCTCATCAGACCCAGGGCTTCCTCGTGCACAGTTTAAATGTGAAGGGATTCAGGCAATAGGTTCATTTTCTTTGAACTTTCCCTGTTCTCTGGGGGCACTAAAAAAGGCAAAGGAGCCAGCTGAGTGACTGCAGCAGTTCATCTTCCACAATGCTGCACAGGGATTCTTCACTGCTGGGCTCTGGCAGATGGCAGCGGGTGGGGAGAGAACATGGGAGCAAAGAGGGGCTTGAGTGAAGTATTCTTACCGAGAGGAAATCACAGGTGCAGATTACTTGGGAAAAATTCCCTGTTAATGTTTTTTTTGACTCTTACATATGCTTGCACATAGTTTAAAGAAGAAAAAGATAATTCTATGGGCAATTAATGATTAGTTCCTGCTGCTCTTGCATTAGGAAGTAGAGACATCAAGAATACCTACTTTCATTTCTGGTTCTGCCATAAAATTTCATTTATTACTGGGGAAAAGCTGTTAAAGCTTCAGTTCATGCCAAAGAAAAAAGTGGGGGAAGGGAGAGATAGGTGAGTCAACCCATTAGGTCTTGGAAATAAATTCAGTTTTTTTTTCATCAGTAAAGGACTTTGGGAATATTGGCTAATACTGTGGAGTTCATTTTACTGTTTTAACATTTTGCTGTATTTGCTCCCTGTGAACAGTATATTTTCTTCCTGTGAAGCTGACCTGAATAAAGAAGGAGTGAAACTGTTTCTACTTTTGTCCCTGTTTGTGGCTTTTTGCAGCATCATTCCTGGGCTCCAAAAAGGCTTTGGGATGCTTGCCCCCTCCTGTAGATGCACAGATATCTGCAGTGGAGGAACCAGGTGAGTAAATACATGGACAGTTTGGAAATGATAATACCTCTGCTGTGACTGTTCTTCCACCTTCATCTCTTGCCCCTGTATTTATACTAGGAAGGATGTGTAGTCTTGAGAGAAGTGTGATGAAAAAGTGGTGCTCTTCCTCAGTCTCTTTTGAGAAACTTTATCTGAATAGATATTCAGTGCCTTGCCATCTGCACATAATTATGATTACAGATCAATTTTCAAGATTTAAGATTTTTGGATGAGATTATGTTTTTATCTTAAATCTCAGAAGTTACATCAGAAGTACTGAACAGGTCATTAGAGTCCTTTTTGTGGGTTAAAACAGATAGGACCTTCCTTTTTTTCTCTTCCAAAATCCTAAATGGGTAAAATCTCATTACAGTGTTGAAGTGTTTCTTTTTGCAAACTTCAGAGAATTCTGTCGGAGGGGATGGGGGGGNAAAAAAAAAAAAAAAAAAAAAAGGAAGAAATGTAATAAATGCGTAATACAAGGGAGAAAGCAACCAACCAGACCCATTCCCTGGAAAGGGTTGCATTTTCATTAGATTTCATAGGTCTTGTCAAGGGCTGCAAATCTGGATACATAAACTCCAGAGAACAAAGCTGATCTGTGCTTCCTGAAAAACTGCTTCTGGAACACCTCTGCCAGTGTCTCTCCATGTGCAGTTGTAAGGGTATCTAAAATACACTAGCCATCCCCGTTAAAGAATTTTACATATTTCTGGTGGTGTAGTTCACCGAACATTCAATACTTGCCTTTGCCAGCTGCTGGCGATTGCCACAACACCTCTGGTTTAAAGTTTCAAAACAAAGTGTGGAGAAACACTCAGCAGTTCCTTTTGGCAGTGTGCTAACTCTCTTCATCCAAACTATCTAGCAGGAGAGCTTTGCTCTGTTTCAAGAGCACAACCTGCTCATGGAAAGAGCTGCTTCCAGCAGTCCTTCTGCATATAGCTTCCTCTTCCTTTCAAAACTGGAGACTTGGATGTCTCTGTGCTGGAAATGCTTTGCAGATACCGGGGTTTAGTAAACTGGTAAATTGTTTCTTCTGAATGCTCAAGTATCCTGTGTAGCCTGTTGCATTCCCCACTGCAAGCCATTTGAGAAGAGGGAAAACTCACAAAGAGGTGCTACAGAAAGAATGCTTTGTTAATAGTTTCCCCTCATATCCGTTGCCCAATTTTCTCCTGAGTAGCTGCCCTACAACTGAACTGAAGCCAAATGTATCTCAGTTAAGCTGGGTTGTTGTGGTAGTAAAGACAGTGTTTTCCTATAGGCACAATGGGGCTACTGGGGACGCGGAGCCCAGCCCGTTGATCCAAGCTGCCATTTGTGGATATGACTTACTTTAGACTGATTATAGTTTCAGCAGAAACCCCGCTTGGGAAACCACACAGTGTGCAGGTAATTGGAAACAGAGCCTGGCACAAAGCATCTTGTAAAGTTTAGCACTGGCCTTTGAATTTGTAAATAAAAAAGGCTGTGGCTCTGCAGTAAAAACGGTGGCTGCCCTAGTGAATTTCAAGAAGGAAACGGGGATGTTATTGCTTTCTCTCTCCCCATATAGTTTGCATTTTGTTTCTCTGATCTAAGAAAACTCTAGGATAGCTCCTTTAATAAAGAGGCAATAGACAAAGCTTGTCTGCAGGGCGATGTTTGTGTCGATGCACACAGCTAAGCTTGCAGGCTCTATTTTTTCTTCCACCTTTATATTCTGTTTAGCAAAGCAAGATACTTTTCATAGGACCTTTTTTTTTAATATCCCCTGTTTTAAAGAATGCCTTGCACCACTTCCAGGAGTTTGTATCTAGGCAGATGACTTTCTTTCTGGGTTTTGCACTTTTCTTTCTGTTTTATTCACTGGTATGTTTATGAGCACAGCACTCATGGTAACAGCTTACATAATTATATATAGGAAACATAAATTTCTCTGTCTGTTGTTAAGTAACTGGGATTTCAGCAATTTCCTTAGGCTTTGTGCTACTTCTCCATCTTTCACTGTTCTTCTCTTTTTTGCTGGTACACAACTCCTTTTACTACTCCTTAAATGCCAGATGTGATCACAGTTGTTATCAGCTGTATTCTAGAAAAGAACATATAAAATCTTTTATTTTTCACTAGTCACATGGACACCTTTCAGCTAAAGAAAGGATCATCTGATTCAGCCTGGAAAATACGACTTTTCAAAATCATCTGTGGCTAAACTCCTACTCATTCAGCATCTCCTAGGTGACAGTGACTGCACGTACTCCATGATAATTTAAAATAAAATATCCCATGGTTACAATCACTAGTTGAATTATGATGATGATGATAGCGGGGTTTGGAATCTAGCCCAAGGAGCTGCAAGAGACCACTGGGATTGTGAACACTCTATTTTTTAATGCAGTTCAAAGGTCTATGTAAGACAGAATTTGGATATTTTATTTGGCAGTATTTTAAGTTGTTATCTACCTGACCATTGCAAGCATCAGTGAAACAGAACAGGGAAAAAGAGGGGGAAAATCAGTCAAAAATATCTCAAGATAAAGAAACAGTATTTTGAGTCTTTTGATGAATGCTCCTCTGTTAAAAAAATCAAATATTTCCAGAGGTAAGTTCCTTTCTGTGGGATGTTAAGATCCAGTTATTGTTACAGAGATGACTCTGTCTAAATTAAGGTGCAAAAGAGACTGTATGCTGAAAGTTAATAGTATGGATTTTATTTAACAGTAAGTGTGAGGGAGGGAGAAAGAGAGAGAGAGAGAGAGAGAGCTCATGAGTAATAGGAAAGGGGGGTGATGGAAAGAGAGTGACAGAAATTAATTAAATAGAAAATATCACCACTCTGTGGATCCTGGCAGGTCCTGTTGATCCTCTTCTGGTCTTCTCGGTGTTGAGGGTCCCACAAAACACAAGGTTTGGTGAATTAACATATATTATATTATATATAATTATATATATATTATATGTGTTTGGTGAATTAACATATTCAATATGTTCAGGCTAGTTGGGAACACCCAGGTGCCTCCCCTGGCAGGGAAGCTTTACACCATCTCTTGCCATAGACTCTGCATTGGTAGCATCCCTTTGCATCCCGTGCAGTCCTCTGGTGCAAGGCCTCAGGAATGAGTCTGGGGCTGCTTTGGGGGTCTTTGTTGGTTTGTGACCCCTCCTCAGCTGCCTCTCTTCTGAATGTCCCGTGTGTGTGTGTGGCCTTCCTGGGGTGGAGGGGGTTTACAACGGAGCCAGTTTGTGTAAGAGAGGGTGGGTGTTCCCTCTGACCAGGGGTTACACCACACACCCAAAAATTCTCATCCTCCCACCCTGGCCTAGGGGAAGTGTGTGCAAACCTGGCCTCAGAAAATGAGTCCATGGGCTATGGCCTCCTCCACCCCAAATCTGGCCAGAACTGATTGTCAGGACAGCTGCTGGGTTTGGCTTTCCTTGTGGACACATTCTTCTCCCTAGACACAAGATAATTGGACAGGAGTACAACTGTTATCTCAAGCTCCTGTTAGGGGGCTTAACTCCAGTTTCAGTCAGGAGGCATCTTCAAAGAGGGAGCGGGCTTAGGTGGTGACAGCTTCTTTATACAATTTTACTGTAATGGGCAAAGTCCTTTTAAAAATGAGTAAGCCATTAATCATAACATTTCTGTGTCTCACATGGGAGGAAACAGCACTTACTGCTAGTAGGTGGCATATAAATCTAAATGAAGCAGGTGATAGTAAAGCAAAAGACAGATTAAATTTGCATAAACATTCAGACTGGTGGGTTGGATGACAAATAATGGAGTGATAGTGGCAGTGCAGAGGTGCTAGGACAGGCAGGGGGATAATGATCTCTCACAGCAGATGAGGCTTGACTGGAGCATAAGCATCGAGGGAAGATAAGAGCTGTACTCTGACAGAAGGACTGTTCCCACACCAAGCCTGCAGTTTCCTTCACTAGCATTACTAACTGCTACTCTACTAAATTCTACTTGGCATAAACAAAGTCAAGGCTTGAGAGTGAGGGATGAAAGGTTTACAGTCTGTTTGAGAGCTGTGCTCAGCTCCTGTTCAAATACCTCCCCTGGGTCACATATTTGGCTTGCTGTTACCTATTGCACCTCCTTGAAACAAGAAAACACACTGTAATTCCAGATCAGAATATGGAGGAAAACCTGAAATGCTTAAAAAAATGAAAATGCATTGGTTTTCACCTTTTGAAGATTTGAAAGAGCTTGTAATTTTGGCTATCTGGGTAAAATAGTATTGAGCATTATCCATTACAGGGTTAATACAAATTGTGAAATACTTATGGAGTAATATTCATCAGTTGGAAATCGTGTGGGAGGAAGGCATCAAACCTGTCCTGTCTCTACCTCTAGTCTATCTATAGTGCTTAAATCCAGAGCTGAAGCAAGTTGTCAGATAGCCCTGCTCGATCTCTCCAGCAGCCTGTGGTGGGCAGGGAGAAGGGCTGGGAGCTGTGGTCTGTTCTGGGATTCATTAAACTGCCTAGAGGGCTGCTCCCAGCTGTCCCCACCACAGCAGCAGCAGTGGGCAGGGGAGGCTGAGGGGAGCAGGCAGGGAGAGGGAGGGAGGAGGTTGCAGAAGCAGAGGCATTGCCTGTGTGGGCTTGTTCACCTGCACAGAAAACAGGGACTCATGGTCCTTGTTACAGCTCTACATCCTATTTACAGGATGGAGGACATTTCTGGAGCCACGCCTAATGACTCTACACTGTTTTCACTCTCTGGGCTATATCTGAAACAGATCAGCTTTTATAATCATGCCTAGAGCACCCAGTTCTGCCAAAGCTGCAGCTCCCTGCAGCATTGGGAACACCCAACAGCCTCAATCCATCCCATCACCTCCATCTCTCCCACGTTTTTTCATAGCAAATTCATGACCCTTATTTAAGCCCATACTAGACAGTGGTGATCGTTCTAGGAGAACTCTGATGCTTCCTATCCCTGGGTAACTTGTCCAGACTCATGATTTATGCAGAGGTAATATGGACATCAGTGAAGCATTGGGGCCTTCACACATGTCAGCTGATTGTGGAAATGGCCTGGTATAGATGGAGTGAGTTAGACTGGCAGAAAGCTTATCTGTGTGATTGATCATGATCAGAGGAAAAGGTAACACTGTAATTAAGGAGACAATTTTTCTGCAAGGGTAAGGTACAGTTCACTTACGGAGGCTTTATGGCAGAGCTAACTAGAAAAGATTGCATGAACAGAACCTTAGAGTTTAAGTCACCAAATGCTTGGATATGCATTTTGTACTCCAGATTATTTTCAAACTCTCCTGAAGGAGTCGCTAGTATCTAACTCCAATGTCTACTCTCTAAAATAGATTATAGAGTTATTTCCCTCATACAGGCCATCAGATGTTTCATTATTTCATGCCATATGCAACAGTTTGCTCAGAAAAGACTGAGAAAGACATTTAGAAACATTTCTAGACTGCTGGTTGCATCAACAGGATGTGATGATAAGAGTTCACATTTCCCTGGACAGAGAAAGGGGATGAAACTGTTCTTCCCTCATATACAACAGAGCCCTGCCCATTGCCTCTGACACGCAGGATTAATCTCTCTCTGCATTTTGTGCAGTTCCTGACCCCAAAAGGAGGTTCTGAGAGGTCTGTCTGAATGAGAGATTGTTAGTGGGATGGGCCCAGTTGGAGTTGGTGGACTTGGAGGTAATGTAAATTGGAGCTGTATGACAGTGTTGTACATTTTCAGTTGCGCCGAAAGAGGCATTTGTGTTCCCAGGGCATGTGGACTCCTTCTGTGATGCAGTGGAGATGAGTAAGTTTTGTGTGCCTGGAAAAAATCTGATGTTGATGAATTAGTTTCATGGAATCATTAAGATGGGAAAAGACCCTTAAGATCATCACAATGATTGATATATTTATAGGGAGGGCAGTGAGCACAAAACTGGATTGGTCACAAATCTTGTGTCTGTTTGGAATAGAAGTACTCCAGTTCACTGGGATTTACTGTGTACATTCATACTTTGCATTTGCTGCCTAAAAAGACTCTTTCCAATGTGATATTGCCTCTGTTCCTTTAAAATCTGTGGCAGTTGTTCTGCTATACAGTTTCTTAATAGTGTTGTCACTAACATATCTTCTAGTGCCTTTTGTACTTTAAAAAGTTTAAAATCACATTGTCCTAGACCCTTCAAACTGAAGAGCATCTCATCCTCTTTTAATGACAGTGATAGGATGCTGAGAGATTTAGGGCATGAGAGACTGGATATAAAAATGTGGACACTGGTGTTTGCTGCAGACAGATTCAGAGTCTGGCCGTCCCTTCGTTGTTTATGCAGCAGAGTTTTAATGCAAAAGGTTCAAGAGCCCCAGGATCTGGAATAAAACCCAACACGATTGATTCTTGCTCAGCTGCGGGCCACAGTCACTGCAGGCAATTGTGTCTCTTGTCTCCCTCTGATCTAGAGTTTGCATTCCTCTTTGCAGAGAAGCCCAGTTTGCTGCAGTGCATGCCTTGATTAACAAGTGAAGTTAAAGAGCTGCAGCAACACAGTGTGCTGTGCAGGATTAAGCTGATACTGAGCTTTGCTACTCTAGTTTTCTTTCTGCTGTAATTCCTACCACCTTCTCCACTGACTGCTGTGAGCTCCTCTGGCATCACACATTGGGTCACTGGCGTGGCAAAATGAGGCCATCACTGGAAACTTGGTGCAATGATTAGAGTGGCAGCTGTATCTGTCATTTTCTTACAGCACTCCAGCTGCTCTTGCTGTGTCAGGTTTGCGAGGAGCGATGCTGCTAATCTGCCAGGCTGGGCCCCTGCACACAGGATGCTTCCTCCTTGTTCACAGCTTGCCTAGGAGGGATTTTGTGCTGCAAACCTTGGAAAAAAATTAGAAAAAACAGAAGAGATAAATGTTGCCCTTCCTCTTTTGTCCGTGTGTGAAAACGAGCATTTGGGATTCTGCCTCTGCTGCCACACAAAAGAGCCTTTCTCTCTGCCTATCCCCAGGCTGAGTTTCCTCACTGGTCCCACTGTTCCTCTCTCTGGATACCATTCAGGGGACAAGCTGCAGTAACTAAATGTCCTCTGTTGTTCAGAGGGGTCACTGCATCTAACATAAAATACATTATGTCTTTAAAACCTTAACCAATCCATTAAAGTCATTATCTGTGTAACACTGAGGGGCTTTTCCTGCATTTGAATAGCTTTACCAATGCTTAAAGAGTATTGTGAACTACCATACACATGCAATATCTTTCTTCCTGAATACATATAAAATATCCTTGAACCTTAAGTAGAATAGCTGCTGTGTCAGCAGATGTTTGTGCTTAGCTTAACAGTTCGTGCCAGCGTAGTTTTACTGCTGAAATGCTGTACCCAGGTGAGACAATTGAGAACAGGTCTTTTTTTTAGTGTAATTAGATCGAATTTCACCTGTGGGATTCAGTGAGAATATTCTGTGTGGAAACTAAGCATGTGTCTGTGCCACACTGGTGCCTTATTTGCAGACAAGCACAGAAAGAGAAATAGCTCAGGGAGAAAATCTCATTTAATGACTGGTAGATATAATAAAAACGTGTATTTTCTAGAGGACTTTGCTCCAATGGGTTTGAACTGAATGAAATGCCCTAGTTTTACGTTTTTCCCTCTTTCAAAAGAAAAGAAACTTTGAAAATGTGTAAGGAATTGCAGAACAGTGTTGGAGAAGCTGACTGCGATGCTGTCAAAAGGAGGTAGCACAAAGATGTCAAATAGTAAAACACAGAAGAGCTGGAAGATGCAGCAACAAGAAGATGTGAAGTCTCTTAACTAGGAAGTGTAGTATATCCAGAACTGTAACAAATGGTGTGAATATTTTGGTAGGTGCAGATCTTGTTTTTCCTAACTCAGGCCATGACTGAGCTATTCAGTTTTCAGGGAGACTCACCTGAGACTGCTTTATGTTGTACATAATGTTGCAGGTGGGCAGCAAGTAACTCATGCCCAGTTTGGTTTTTCAGGTGCCCAGTGAGCTCAGGCTGTTGATCTGAGCATGTTATTCCTCTGAAAGATTTTGTTCTGGTGGTCTCAGGGAAGAAAACTCAAAATTCAAAATTATTCCTCTCCCGGACTAAATGAAAAGCTGGTTTTCTTTTCATCCTATTCCTCGACAGTTTAGACAACGTGATGCTTGAAATAAGCTTTATGGGGCTTTTTTTGTTTGCTTGTTTTGGGTTTTTTTTTAATTTATTTTTAATGCCATATAGTCTGTTTCATCTCTTCTTTCTGGGCAAGACCCTGGGCACTATTCCTGCTTTAGCTGTTTGGCCTGTGTCATGTTGCTCCTTGCCCTGTAGTAACAAATGTATTCTGCTTCCTGCACAGATCTTACCTTCTGTGTCGCCCACACTGAGGCTGAGTGTGTCTTTTCTCCCATATGCCATGGCTGGCAGTAGAAATGAGCTTCTGGCAGTAGAAATGAGCTTCATGAGAACAAGGAAGAGTTTGCTCTCCAGAAGTGCTTTATCACACAAAGTGTCTCATCTTTTCCTGCAGATGAAGTCATGCAGATATTGCAAAAAGCAAGGGGCCTGCAGTGCAGCAAGGAAGCTGTGGGCTGTTCCTAAGCGGAGAAAGAAATCACATTAATTTTTGCTTACTCTCCAGCTAGAAATATTCTGACTGGATACTATGACAATTTTTTTAAGGTAGTAATATTCCTATTAATCTACCCAAAGTTTTGCAACATCCTTTTTTCTTATTAGTTTATTACTAAAAATCTTAATACCTGAAATGTATTACTCTGTATTTTTTTAAGTTCTAGAAGTATATTTAGGCCATACTGATGCCTAGAGAGGCTACCTGCAACAGAGGCTAGACTGTGTTAAAATAATAAAGCAGGTATTTATTAAAAGGCCTTTGAAGGATACACCTTGGGCAGTACAGGAGCCTGGCCATGGCTCTACCCAAGATGGACACAAGATAGACAGTGTATCATGTCATTTTCACACTTTTACAAGTTTTTGATCCATTTGTGTATTGGAGTAAATTGTCCAATTACAACTTCAGGTTATGAAGTCCCATCTTCTCAGTTTGCTCTCCCCAGTTTGCTGTTTACACTTTTTGGGCCTGAAGCTGCAATAGTATTCTTGGTTCTCAGGTTGGAAAAGGATTGTTTTGTCTAACTAAACCGTGAAGAGAATTTGGTAACACTTTATATGAAGTTTGGAGTTATATACTAATGCAGTAGAGAATCTGGAAAACATGAAAGCTGAAACTCAAGGAATCAATACAGTACTGTTAAGTAATTTCAAGATTAATTGAACAAAGATGCCCTTCTTCTAACAATATAAGCTTCTAATTATCTTGAGAGCATTGTCTGAGAGCTTATGGGCTCACCCACTCACTTGTAATCTCATGCTGAACTTTGGAGACACCTCAGCAGATTGTAGTCTAATAAAGCATGGGAGAAAAGTAAGAGAGAATGAAAAATGCTCAAAGAGGATAGCAAACATGGAAAATGACTGAGTGACTGATTAAATGATTCATGAAAAGGATGTGAGGAGAAAGAACAATTGATGATGGCATGTGAGAAAGTGACTTTGGCAAAAGGAGCCATGCGGGTGACGAAGCAATATCTGGCACAGAGCTGTACATGAACCATGCGAATGAGGGAGAGTGGGCAGACTTAAAGCAGCGGCAGATGAAGCGTAGGAGGCAGCAAAGAAAAGCTGCCACATACATAAGGATGAAGTAATAGATCTCCTTCCCTCTTCCTTATATTACTGGATGGGAGGAGAATCTGTTTTGAGAGTGCTGTAAAGCAGAGAGATGGCATTCTACAGTGTGGGCCTACTCTGAAGAAGCACAGCTCCTGAAGAAGGCTCAGTTGTCACCAGGAGCTAGTGGCTCTTCCAGGCCTGCCTGTTCAGAAGCACTTTCCTATTTTGGTCACGGCAAATATTCAGTGTTATCTGGACCTCATGTTCCTTCTCCTGCACCAGCCTATGTGCGAACATAGACAAGTCTTGTCTGTTTTAGTTTCTGTGCTCCAGTTAAGCCCTGAATTTACACTTTAATGATTCCATTCCTTCATTTGAATTTTGTCAGCTCTCTTATGGTGTGCTGTTCTTCCCTGCTACAATTACAGACTTTCAAGATGGTTGGTGACCCTGCCATAGCATGCACAAGCTGCTTCACTTCCATACTCCTCCTGTGGTACTTGTCTCTCCCCTGCCCTCACTCCAGTATTGCTTAGCGGTTTTCATTCTCAGCAACTGCTCCATTTTTAAGTCTACCAGATTCTGGTATGATCAGATAGATAGATAGATAACTACAGATACATACATACATACATATATATGTGTATGTACTATTAAAATGAACAGAGTGTGGCTGTCATGGTTGATCCCTAGAGCTACTGGCATCCCTAGGGCTACTTCATACTGCGCTGTAAAGCTATTTTACCTAGTAGTACAGGAGGACTGCCTCCAAACCACCACAGGCAATGATGCTTTGTCAGGCTGAATCTTGCCTGTACTCAAGAATTGTTTGGGAAAATGCCATGGCTTATAGTCCAAAAGAGAGGAATTTAAATACTGTTACAGTATTGATGACTGAATTACCATGCTTGGGAATCTCCTGTTAGCTTCACAGAATCACACAGAATCACCAAGTCACTAGGTTGGAAGAGACTTACAAGATGGTGGAGTCCAACCCATGCCAACTAAACCATGGCACCAAGTGCCACATCCAGTCTTTTTTTAAACCCATACAGAGATGGTGACTCAGTGACCTCCCTGGGCAGACCATTCCATTACTCTTGATCACTCTTGATTGATCACGCTTTCAGTAAAAAACATTTTCCTAATATCCAACCTGTATTTCCTCTATTTCACAGCTTGAGACTGTGTCCTCTCTTTCAGTTAGTTGCTGCCTAGTGAAAGAGACCAACCCCCACCTGACCACAGCCACCTTTCAGGGGGTTGTAGAGAGTGATAAGGTCACCC